>ML662449.1:14234231-14327455 GCA_007570785.1 Antilocapra americana | reverse complement strand
GGACTTCTTTCAGATTGTTGCCATTCAGGCTCTATGGTTCTATTCTTGTGGACAGATGGGGTATTTGAGAGGAAGCCAGAAAACCAAGCTTTAAGAGAACTTGGAAACAGTTTTTGTGCTAAACTCAGGGTGACCGGGTATCCTGCCCAGCAATGTTGAAGCTGCTTGTGTTTGTCTAGTATTTATGTACTGGCTCAGGGCCTGTGGGCTTCATTCCATGTATGCTGCTGTTTTACAGCCAAGATAAATGTAGAAGGCCTCTGACCCAAGCCCACTCTTAGCACTTTTTAAAAAAGTATGTAAAATATACAAGACATAAAATTTACCATTTAACCGTTTTTAAGTGGTATTAGGTACATTACCCCTCTCTATTTCTAGAACTTCTTTGTTATCCCAAACAGGAACTTTGTACTCATTAAACAATAACTCCCCATTCTCACCTCTCTGGCCCCTGTGTCTTTGAATTTGCTTATTATACAAGGTACCTCATGGAAGTGGAGTCATAGATGCTTACCCTCCTGTGTCTGACTTACTTTGCTTTGTATAATATGTTAAGATTTATCCACGTTGTAGCACTGTGTCAGAATTTCATTACTTTCTGAGGCTGAATAATATTCCACTGTATGCCTCCACTGTGTTTGTATATATGTACACAAACACACACACATACATATTTTATTTGTCCATGAATCTGTTGATGGTCAGTTGAGTTGTTTTCACTTGTGGTTTTTGTGAGTAATATTATTATGGATGTGATGTACAAATATCTGTTTGAGTCCCTGCTTAGGGTGAATACCTAGGAGTAGAATTGTGAGGACATATAGATAATTCTGCCTTTAAATTTTTGGGGAACTGTCAAACTGTTCTCCACAGTGGCTACAACCACTATATATCCTTTCTAGCAGTGTTCTAATTTCTGCACATCCTCATCAACAACTTTTCTTTCCTTCCTTCTTTTTTTTTTTTCATTGCCATCCTAATGGATTTGAAGTCATATTTCATTGTGGTTTTGAGTCACATTCCATAATAATTAGTGATGTTGAGCATCTTTTCATGTGCTTATTGGTAATTTGTATATCTTCTTTGGAGAAATGTTTACTTAAATCCTTTGCCCACTCTTAATCTGGTTGCTTGTTGTTACTGTTGGGTTATATGAGTTCTTTTTATGTTATGGATATCAATCACTTATTGAACATATGATTTACAAATATTCTTTGGCATTCTGTGGTTTGTCTTTTCACTCTCTAGATAATATCCTTGTATGTACAAAAAAATTTTAATTCTGATGTAGTCTAGTTTATCTATTTTTTCTTTTGTATTCCTATGCTTTTAATATCATGTCTAAGAAATAATTCCAAATCCAGTGTTATGAAACTTTTCCCCTCTTTTATTCCATGAGTTTTATAGTTTTAGCTCTATGTTTAAGTCTTTGGTCTATTTTGATTTAATTTTTATTTATGGTGTAAGGAGCCTGGCTGGCAACTGTCCATGGGATTGCGAAGAATTCGACATGACTGAGCGACTAACACTTTCACTTCCACAAGGTCATTCATAACATTTTTGGATGGATTTTTAAAAATTTATTTCTCAATTGAGGGAAAATAAAGTGGGACTTTTAAACTTACAAGCTAAGTTTCCATTTTATCATGTTTCTCATCTTTCTGTAATTAATTAAAAAGAGCTCAGTAGTATCAACCAAAATAAAGGTAGCACTTAATAATAAGTTGTAGTCACTAAAAGTGAGCTCAGTTTAATTGCCAAATAAGTTCAACATCTTTTTCATTGCCAGGGTTATTAACTTAAGTAGATTAGAGGAAGTCAATAATAGTGGAAGTATGTTTATATCTGAATTTTAATGTTATTTGTCTGTGGTTACAGTACAGAAGCAGGAACTGAATTATGGTGATAAAACTAATGAGTGCATAGTTCACTGAGTGGTGACATACAAACAAGATTGAATACAAAGTGTGTTTGACCAGTTATCCTGTGATAAATAACCCTTTCACACATGTCCTTAGTCTAGGAAAAACAGCTTAGCCCTCTAGGAATATAATTTAAGGTTTCCATGCCGTATCACCTGTTTTCCATGCTCTATCACCTATTGTGCAGTCTAACCTCATGGGACTATATTTTCCATACATGCATATCCTTCTCTGTTGCTACTTGGAATGTTCTTATCCATGCCCATTTCACTTGGTTAAATCCTCTCTCTTCTTTAGCATTCGTATTGCTGATTATCTCTGCCATGAATTCCTGCCTAGTTATCTCAACTAGATCTGATGAATTCTCAGGATATTTGAACTTTTCTTTAACATTGCTTATGACTTAGATTTTTAAAAACTTGAATTTATTTTTAATTGAAGGATAATTGCTTTACTGTATTGTGTTGGTTTCTGCTAAACATTAAATGAGTCAGCCATCAGTTCAGTTCAGTTCAGTCACTCAGTTGTATCTGACTCTGTGACCCCATGGACTGCAGCACGCCAGGCTTCCCTGTCCATCACCAACTCCTGGAGCTTGCTCAAGCTCATGTCCACCGAGTCAGTGATGCCATGCAACCATCTCATCATCCGTTGTCCCCTTCTCATCCTTCCTTCAATCTTTCCCAGAATCAGGGTCTTTACAAATGAGTCAGTTCTTCACATCGGGTGGCTAAAGTATTGGAGTTTCAGCCTCAGTATCAGTCCTTCCAATGAATATTCAGGACTGATTTCCTTTAGGATGGACTGGTTGGATCTCCTTGCTGTCCAAGGTACTCTTCAAGAGTCTTTTCCAACTCCATGGTTCAAAAACATCAATTCTTTGGCTCTCAGCTTTCTTTTTTTTATTAGTTTTGCCATACAATGGCATGATATCACCATGGGTTTACATAAGCTCCCCCTCCAGAACCTCCCTCCCTCCTCCCTCCCCCCGGGAAATCTCGATGCACCAGCCCTGAGCATCAATCCTGGGCTGGCAATTGTTTAGACCTATGATAATTAACATGTTCCAATGCCATTCTCCCATATCATCCCACCCTTACCCTCATCCACAGAGTCCACGAGTCTGTTCTATACATCTGCGTTCCTTTTGCTGTCTCGCATGCTGGGTTCTCGTTACCATCTTTCTAAATTCCATATATATGCGTTAATATACTGTATTGTTGTTTTTCCTTCTGGCTTACCTCACTCTGGATAATGGGCTCCAGTTCCGTCCACCTGAGTAGAATTGCTTCAAATGAGTTTTTTTTTTCAATGCTGAGTAATATTCCATTGTGTATATGTACCACAGCTTTCTTATCCATTCGTCAGTTGATGGGCATCTAGGTTGCTTCCATGTCCTGGCTATTGTAAACAGTGCAGCGATGAACACTGGGGTACACGTGGCTCTCAGCTTTCTTTATAGTCCAAATCTTACATCCATACATGACTACTGGAAAAACCAGAGCTTTGACTAGATGGACCTTTGTTGACAAAGTAATGTCTCTGCTTTTTAATATGCTTTCTAAGTTGGTCATAGCTTTTCTTCCAAGGAGTAAGCATCTTTTAATTTTATGGCTTCAGTCACCATCTGCCCCCAAAAATAAGGTCTGTCACAGTTTCCATTGTTTCCCCATCTATTTGCCATGAAGTGATAGGACCAGATGCCATGATCTTCGTTTTTTGAATATTGGGTTTTAAGCCAGCTTTTCCACTCTCCTCTTTTACTTTCATCAAGAGGTTCTTTAGTTCTTCTTCACTTTTTGCCATAAGGGTGGTGTCATCTGCATATCTGAGGTTATTGATATCAGCTGTAGGTCTATCTATGTCCCCTCCGAGCCCCAGTTTGAGTTCCCTGAGTCAAATTCCCATTGGCTATCTAACAAGTTAGATTTAAAATAAAAAACAGAGCACTTACTATTAGTGTCTAACTTAATTAAGCACAAAAGGAGGTTAGCAGGTTATATACTTAAGAAGCCCAGAAGTGGCTGCTGACTCTCTCTGACTCTGTTCATGTCATTCTGTAAACAAGCTTACTCCCTCTGGCGGTAAAAGAATGGCTCTCAAGTCCAAACTTATCTTTTCAGCTTACCAATGGAAAGAGGTACTTCTCTCTTACCAGCATATATATATATATATATATTGAAGAAAGGCTGAAATTCTTATTTTCTCTGCTTAAGTCACATGGCTGTCCACAGAGAAATCACTGTATAAAGGAATTAGGATAGTTTAAACTTGCAGTATTTGCTCAGCTCTTTAACCAGGAGTAGGGTAGTGTCAAGACTACGGTTTTTCCAGTAGTCATGTACAAATGGAGCTTTCCAGCTCCATAAAGAAGACTGAGCACTGAAGAATTGATGCTTTTAAATTGTGGTGTTGGTGAAGTCCTTTGTACTACAAGGACGTCAAAAGCAGTCAGTCCTAAAGGAAGTCAACCCTGAATATTCATTGGAAGGATTGATGCTGAAGCTGAAGCTCCATTACTTTGGCCACCTGATGTGAAGAACTTTAAAAGATCCTGATGTGGAAAGATTGAAGGCAGTAGGAGAAGAGCGTGACAGAGGATGAGATGGTTGGATAGCATACCAAGGCAATGGACATGAATTTGAACTAACTGTGGGAGATAGTGAAAGACAGGGAAGCCTGACGTGCTGCAGTCCATGGGATTGCAAAGAGTTAGACACGACTGAGTGACTAACAACAACAAGAGTAAAGTGTAGATTGACTGCTGATACCACAGGGAATAGATGAGGAGTACTTTCCCAAAGGAATTAGGCATATTGGACAAATAAAACCAGTATATGTCCACTATAGTGCCTTGTTAGTGTGTGCCTTCAAGAAGCCTACAACTTTGTTTTGGGTTGGGGAGGTCATGCCTCTTGGCATGCAAAATCTTGGTTTGCTGGCCAGGGATGGAACCCATGCCCTCTGCAGTAGAAGTACGGAATCCTAACCACTGGACTGCCAGGGAATTCCCAAGAGGCCTCCAATTTATCATTAATATTTATATTCTTTATGTATGTGTGTTGGTCGCTCAGTCATGTCTGACTCTTTGCCACTCCATGTGCTAGCCCGCCAGTCTCCTCTGTTCACGGCATTTTCCAGGCAAGAATACTGGAGTGGATTGCTATTCCTTTCTCCAGGGAATCTTCCAAACTCAGGAGTTGAACCCAGGTTTCCTGCATTTCAGGTGGATTCTTTACCTTCTGAGCCACCAGGGAAGCTTAAAAAAACAACAAACATTTATTATCTCACATAGGAGTTGGGATAGGAATTTGGAAGCAGCTTAGATAAGTGATTTTAGCTGAAGGTCTCTTGTGAGTTGTACCAAGTGTCAGCCAGAGTGTCATGATCCCAAAGCTTAACTGGGGCTGGAGGATCTGCCTCCAGGCTTACTATCAGCTGTGAAAAGAGTCCTGAGCTCCTTTGTGGTTGGTTCATGGCCACTAACTAACATAATACCTGGTTTCTTCCATAGTGGGTGATCCAAGAGAGAAAAGGCAAGCAGGAAGCCACAGTGCCTTATATGATCTAGTCTCTGACTTGTACACATTACTTCTGCTTTAAAAAAAAAAATGTATGTCACAGTTTACTTTTGCTAGAAAATAATGAGAGATAGAGCAGTACAAGAAGTTTGGAATTAATGAAGTTAGCTCTTGCTGGGAAAGATTGAGGGTGGGAGGAGAAGGGGACGACAAAGGATGAGATGGTTGGATGGCATCACTGACTCAATGGACATGGGTTTGGGTGGACTCCAGGAGTTGGTGATAAACAGGGAGGCCTGGCATGCTGCAGTCCATGGGGTCGCAAAGAATCAGACATGACTGAGCCACTGAACTGATAAATCTTATTTAAGCTAGCTCCCTTAGGTGAAAGCCACACCTAAAAATCTCTATATAAGAAAATCTATTTTCTGTTTTGGGTTTCTGCTAAGAGACAATGGCTTGTAGCATGTTAGAAACTCTAGTGTTTGATTAAAAGAATCTGTGAGTCATACTTTTAAAATCTTTAGAAAATCTTTTGTCTAACTGAATAGTACTCAGAATCATCATCTTAGAGCTTTCTGAGGCTATGAAAGTGAAGTCGCTCGGTCGTGTCCGACTCTTAGTGACCCCTTGGACTGCAGCCTACCAGGCTCCTCCATCCATGGGATTTTCCAGGCAAGAGTACTGGAGTGGGGTGCCATTTCCTTCTCCAGGGATCTTCCCCACCCAGGGATCGAACCTGGGTCTCCTGCATTGTAGGCAGACGTTTCTACCGTCTGAGCCATGTAGCTCTGCTTTTAACCTCATCTTTTAGACCAGGTTTTCTTGGCAATGTCTTGAACTTTTCTTGGAAGCCATGTATTACTTTGATATTGTTTGCATCTGGAGAGACTCATAATCTTCAAAACCAGCAAGTTCTGGCTCCTTTTCATTGAGCTGTTTTTGAGATGTTTATTAGGAATTTGGAAATTTGGGTTGGGGTTTTGGTGATGTAGCCTTGGCAAAAAAGAAAGATCTGAAAGTCATGAGGATTTATTCAGCAGCCCTTGAATTTGAGAAATGATTGAGGAGCAGAAGGAAGGCCAAGATTGGAACTTTGAGAATTGTGGACCTTTAATGAGCAAGTGATTAAAGTCTCTGTGAGGGAGGCACAGTTGGAGGGGGTCCATGGTAGACTGAAAAAATGAAACGTACAAGATTGGAGCAGTATTGACAATAGTACTTTCTCACTTACTTTACACGCTGAGTTTAGTGGGAAGTTTTCCAGTTTCCTCTTCATATAAATTGTTTTAGTCAAGGAGATCAGTACCTTTTTATAATTAAATTTATGATGTTAGCTTTTCTATTAAGCTGAAGGATGAAAACACAACTTTGGAAGCAAAGTTGAAGGGCATATCTAAACAGCTTGCCCTCTGTGTCCATAAAATGTGAGTGCAAAAGTAACTCCTATTAGAAAAGAATGCTATATGCTTAAATTAATTAATGCTTTAAAAAACTATAGGTTGTCTTTTTTGCTGAGTTTTAAGAGTTCTTTATATATTCCTGATGTTAAACTCTATCAGATATATGATTCACAAATATTTTCTCTTTTTCTCTATAATGTCTTTTCATGTACTTGGTAATGTCCTTTGATATACAGAAATTTTAAATTTTTATAAAGTCCAGTTTAATCTGTGTTTTTCTTTTGTTGCTCATGGTTTTAATGTGAAATCCAAGAATCCATTGCCAAATCTGAGTCATGAAGATTTATCTTTATTTAGCTTAAGAAAAATTGGTAATTGTTATGTATTTAGTCATGGGTCCATCTTGAGTTAATTTTTATATATGGAAGGATGTAAGGATTGAATGAACTTTTCTTTTTGACATCATATTTTAGAGTGAAAGAACCTCAACATGCTCTTGAGGACAGGCAGTATCTCATTCAGGTTATAGTTTATTTATTAATTTTCCTATAGTGTAGTTTTTGATTCTATGAGACCCCAAGCAAGTTGCTAACTCAAAATTTTTGAAATTCTTTTTTCCTTTATTTTTAACCTTTTGAATTTTGATAATGAAGGATAGTTGTAGAAACTGCAAAGTAGATATTCTGAGATTAGTCTTCTAATATTATTTGCCAGTGGCTTCTTTTCCTTTACATGAAGTGGGGACCAGTGTAAATTGAGGTACTTGGTGAACAAATCATGACAGTAAAGTATTTTTAGCAGTCTCTTTAAATGTTTTTTTGGAATGTGTTTTAATTCTAGTTTCACGTTTTTATGTACTTAGGGCTTCACAGGTGGCGCTGGTGGTAAAGAACCCGCCTACCTGTGTACATCAGGAGATGTAAGAAACACAGGTTTGATCCCAGAGTCGAGAAGATTCCTTGGAGAAGGGAATGGCAACCCACTTCTTGCCTGGAAAATCCCATGAACAGAGGAGCATGGTGGGCTACAGCTCATAAAGTTGCAGAGTCAGACATGACTGAAGCAACTTAGCACACACAGCAGTCTACTATGGGGGTACTTCTAAATAACATAGTTATTATAAATTTGTATTTTGCACCCTCTCTAGTGGAAATGTTAATGTTAATAAAAAATAGAAACTCAATATTAGCCACATTAAGAAAAGGTAAACTTGTCTGTCGACCTGAAGTAGAATCAAAGAGCAAAGTGATGAGTAGGGCTAAAACTGTGGGTCTTCAGTCTCCACGGTAAGTGTTGGTAGATGACTTTGATTCCTGAGTAGTCAAAGGAAATAAATGTGTTTCACATATATGCCATTTACAAATTAAAAAGAAAAATCCAGATCACTTAAAAAGTATGCATGAAGTGGTAAATACTAAGTACTTCTGAGGAAAGGACAGGAAAATGAGATAAGAGAAGAAAATGGTGGCACCGTGTAAATTTTTATTACTTAAAGAATGTCCAAAAAAAAAAGAAAATTTGGGGGTTTGTGTGTTGTGGGAAAGGAGTACTCATAGGAATTTAGTCTGAGGAAACAACCTGAGATTCTACAAATATTTATTTGTTTATGTTGTTGTTTTTCAGTCACTAAGTCATGTCTGATTCTTTGTGACTCCATGAACTGTAGCACACAAGGCTTCCATCTCCTTCCCTATCTCCCGGAGTTTGCTCAAACGCATATCCATTGAGTCGGTGATGCCATCCAACCACCTCATCCTGTCGCCCCCTTTTCCTCTTGTCCTCAATCTTTCCTAGCATCAGGGTCTTTTCCAATGAGTCAGCTCGTCCCATCAGGTGGATAAAGTGTTGGAGCTTCAACTTCAGCACCAGTCCTTCCAATGAATATTCAGTGTTGATTTCTTTTAGGATTGACTCTCAAGAGTCTTCTCCAGCACCACAGTTCAAAAGCATCAATTCTTTGGCTCTCAGCCTTCTTTATGGTCCAACTCTCACATCCATATATGACTACTGGGAAAAACTACAGCTTTGACTGTATGGACATTTGTCAGCAAAGTGATGTCTCTGCTTTTTAATATGCCCTCTAGGTTTGTCATAGCATTTCTTCCAAGGAGCAAGTGTCTTTTCATTTTGCAGCTATAGTCACCATCCGCATTGATTTTGGAGCCCAGGAAAATGAAATCTGACACTGTTGTCATGTTTTCCTCATCTGTTTACCCTGAAGTGATAGGACCAGATGCCATGATCTTTGTTTTTTGAATGTTGGTTTTTAGTCATCTTTTTACTCTCCCCTTTCACCTTCATCAAGAGACTCTTTAGTTCCTCTTCACTTTCTGCCATTAAAGTGGTACCATCTGCATATCTGATGTTGATATTTCTCCCAGCCGTCTTGATTCCAGCTTGTGCTTCATTCAGGCATTTCACATGATGTACTTTGCATATAAGTTAAATAATAAGCAGGGTGACAATATACAGTCCTAACATACTCCTTTCCCAATTTTGAATATTCAAAAATTTTTTTGAATATTTACATAAAATTTATTTATGTAAATATTTATTATTGTGTTTAGGTGATGGAAAATTAGAGACAGCTTCATGTCCAATAATAGGTGAAGGAATGAGGGGCAGAGAGGGAGAAGGAGTGAATAACCATAAAAGTGGTTAGCTATACTCTATGAAATACTCTACAATCATTTTTTTTAGATCAAAAATTTTGAAGATTATTTAATGATATTAGAAAATGAAATAGTGTTCCCTGTGGGGGAAAAAAGCAAAATACAGAGCTGTATATATAGTATGTGTAGTATAATCCATATTTTAAAATAATTTGTTCTTATAAAGTACATGTAACATAAAATCTACTTTCAGTGACATTTAGTACATTCCCCATGTGCAACCATCATAACTCAAAATTTTAGAAAAAGATATTTATTTGCATAGAAAAAATGCCCTCTAAAATACATATCAAATGTTCTCAGAGAATTATTTTTATGTGATGGAGATATCTGCATTTCTTGTTCTTTATCTGTTTTAGTATTTTCCACATTTTCACATCCTGTTTTCTTTTTCCTAAAGAGTCACTCTAAGCTTGAAACTAATGTTTATTTCTTTTGTTTTTAAACATTTAAATAAAATGTTTATTTTCTCTTTATTTTGAAATGTCATACAAAAGACTGAAGGGCTTGAGTAATTTGTATTTGGCATGTGTCTAACAAAATGCTGTATTGCATCAGGTTAAAGGTTTAGAGTTAAGCTCTTTGATAATGGTTTAGATTCTTTCTTGTTACTGGACAACATTCTAAAAAGTTATTTCATTGAAAATTTAAAATTAGTTAATAAATACCAGTGTTTATATTTTATGGTAATAAAATGCTCTTCATAGATATTTTAAACCATAATTAGCAGTATTTGGGTGATAATGTTATAGAAGAAATCTTTGCACTATATTTGGATTTAAATCTGCTATAGACAATATTTTATTTTACCTGCAGTTTGCACAAGGCAAAGTTAGATGTACAATCTTTCTCAACTAAAGGAAAAGTTTACAAGATTTTTAAAGTGTTAATTATAAACGTGGTGAATTTCTTTATAGTGTATGTAGTTGTACTCTAAAGATAAGTAAATTATACATGTATCTTTTCTGTTGATGATTACACTTCAGGGAGGTTAAATCACAATTTTGTATTGAATGTGTTGGGGAGAGCTTTAAAGTTGTCTATGAATGTTTCAGAGAACCTTGCTTCTTCAGGACCTGTATAAATCCAAATTTAGAGAAAACCTTTCCCTGCCTGTCTCTTAAGAATGGTCTTCATTTATAGGTTCCTGTAAGTATGTAATGTGATGTTACCTGCTCTAACTAATATGAGTTACCTTATCAGCATGGTATTTGCAAAATTCAAAATATTTACTATAATATTATTTTCTGCCCTAACTTACCTAATACCATTCTGACTTATAATTTCTTTTCCTCTGAATCAAATGTTAGACGAAAAGCACGCACACACGAGAGCTGTGGGTTTAGCTTTATTTGGGGACTTACTGAGGACTGTAACCAGGAGACAGCTTCTCACAAAGCTTTGAGGAACTGCTCTGAGGAGGTAGGGAGGGGAGCTCAGTGTATATGTGATTTTGGCGAAGGGGGTAGGAGAATTCAAGCACATGTCTCAGTAGAAGGTTGCTGCTAGTTACGAGAAGGTTGCTGCTAGTCTCAAGAAGCTGATGTCTCTTATTAATGACTTTAGTGCTTTCTTTGTTTGAGAAGATATAAAAAATTGAATTCATAAAATTTTCTCCTGAAAAGATCTAACTATCTGAAGGCCTGTTCTGCCAGTTTTTCCCATAGCACAGAGTGCCTCATTCCTTGTCTCCATCTTCAGCTCCTTTCAGGGTGTGTTAAAGGTCAGCGACTGCAGTGGCTGGTGACTTAATTCTTGAAGAACCAGATGGCAAGTAACTCTTTTTTCGTGATAGCAGAAAAGGGTGCTAAGCCCATAATAATAAAAAAGATGTCATTTACCTTCTGACAGGTTAACAAAAGCTTAGTGGGAATGTACTGTTCTCATCCCTACTTTGCATATAGGAAAACATGGTCATGGAGAGTTGATGTAACTTGCCCAGGGTCACACAGCTAGTAAAAGATAGAACCAGACACAGGCCAGTTTGAGTTCAATCAGACCTTATGTCATAACTTAGCAATCCATCTAGGTATCTTTTGCTGTGTAATCAGTGCTGTCCCTCACTGTTACCCACTTAGAGCTAGTCTGTCTTGATGCCAAAGCATATATGTTTCCTAGGGAGGTGATGTTGTCATCAAAGGTATAGAGGAAAGATGGTAGATTCTGGATCCTACCATTACTGGACTTAAATTCTATCTCTGATACTTATTAGCAAGTCACTTAACCATTTGATCCTCAGCGTTCTCATTCATAAAATGGGCACAGTAACATATAAAGATTGTTGAAGGTTAAAGATAATGTATATTTTGGTTAGTACTGAAATCAGATTGATTATATTCTTTGCAGCTGAAGATGGAGAAGCTCTATACAGTCAGCAAGACCGGGAGCTGACAGTGGCTCATCTCATAAACACCTTATTGCCAAATTCAGGCTTTAATTGAAAAAAGTAAGGAAACCAGTAGGCCATTTAGATATGACCTAAATCAAGTCCATACACTGGAATTGACAAATAGCTTCAAGGGATTAGATTTGATAGAGTGTCTGAAGAACTATGAATGGAGGTTTGTAACATTTTACAGGAGGCAGTGACCAAAACCATCCCAAAGAAAAAGAAATGCAAGAAGGCAAAGTGGTTCTCTGAGGAGGCCTACACATAGCTGAGAAAAGAAGAGAAGCAAAAGGCAAAGGAGAAAAAGAAAGTTATATTTATCTGAATGCAGAGTTCCAAAGAATAACAAGGAGAGATAAGAAAGCCTTCCTAAGTGAACAATGCAAAGACATAGAGGAAAATAATAGAATGAGAAAGACTAGAGATCCCTTCAAAAAAATTACAGATACCAAGGGGAGATTACATGCAAAGATGGTCACAATTAAGGACAGAAATAGTTTGGAACTAACAGAAGCAGAAGATGTTAAGAAGAGGTGGCAAGAATACACAGAAGAATCGTACAAAAAAGATCTTCACGACCCAGATAATCATGATGGTGTAATCAGTCACCTAGAGCCAAATATCCTGGAATATGAAGTCAAATGGGCCTTAGGAAGCATCACTACAAACAAAGCTAGTGGAGGTGATGGAATTCCAGTTGAGCTATTTGAAATCCTAAAAGATGATGCTGTGAAAGTGCTGCACTCAATATGCCAGCAAATTTGGAAAACTCAGCAATGGCCACAGGACTGGAAAAGGTCAATTTTCATTCCAATCCCAAAGAAAGGCAATGCCAAAGAATGTTCAAACTAATGCACAATTGCACTCATTTCACACGCTAGCAAGGCCATGCTCAAAATTCTCTAAGCTAGGCTTTAACAGTATGTGAACCAGGAACTTCCAGTTGTACAAGCTGAATTTAGAAAAGTCAGAGGAACCAGAGATCAAATCGTCAGCATCCGTTGGATCATCAAAAAAGCAAAAGAGTTCCAGAAAAACATCTACTTCTGCTTCATTGACTACACTAAAGCCTTTGACTGTGTGGAGCACAATAAAGTGTGGGAAATTTCTTCAAGAAATGTAAATACCAGACCTCCTTACCTGTCTCCTCAGAAACCTATGTGCAGGTCAAGAAGCAATAGTTAGAACCGGACATGGAGCAACGGACTGGTTCCAAATCGAGAAAGGAGTTTGTCAAGGCTGTATATTGTCGCCCTGCTTATTTAACTTATATTCAGAGTGCATCATGCAAAATGCTGGGCTGGATGAAGTACAAGCTGGAATCAAGATTGCCGGGAAAAATATCAATAACCTCAGATATACAGATCACACAACCCTTATACATAACTATTGTAGTATAGTGACCAGTCACCACACATATGTTTAATAGGTTACTGGTAAGTTTTTTCAATATACCTAACATTGGAAGTGTCTTTGACCTTTGAGAAATGTTTTTTTTAAAAAAAGCCTGATCCTGTGTGTTTGAATGCTAGACTGTTAGAGCTTCAGTTTGATCACATGTTAAATAAGAAAACCAAGTAATACTTGACAGCGCATGAGGCCCAAATCACATGCTTTATCATCAGCATCTTTGATGATGATATAACCAGAAACTGTCACTGGGTGCCTCTTCTGTTAAGGCATTATTTCACATGTTTAATTCTTTCAGTTCTTCTGGCAAACAGGAAGCTTAGAGCAAGATTTCAGTATTTGATTTAGATAAAAAATGTTGTTAAAGTCATGCAGGTCCAGGCCTCCACAGAACAAACTTATGTAACAAAGGGCCTTAGACAGAGTGGAGTAGGGGTTCACCATATGTTTATGTGAATCATATCACTTTTGTATATTGATATATTTTCTTTCAAAGAGAGACTTATTCTTTAGTACTTTCTTTAAACGTTTACACAAAATATCTCCCCACTCTTATGAGACATAATTTTTATGTTAAAAACTCAAAGCTCAACTGAAAAATTGCTCCTTGAGATAAGTTTTTATTGACTGTGATATCTTTTTGGTAAAGAGTCTCAGTTCTGTATTTGTAATGTTGAGAGTAAACCAGAGCCTGTGTGTAATCTGTGATTATCAAGGTAAGATGGTTTCCCGCTATATAGGTATAGGGATTTTTCTTCTTGAGTCAGTACTGGTAAGTTAATATAGACTCTTTTCGAGTATAATTAACAAAGATATATTAAACTTTCTATTTCCTTTAACTGGTAAGATAGGTATATTTTATAATATACAAGTTACATGGTATTTAATACTTTAAATCATGCTTTGATGTATATTATTTTATCAAATAATTACAGCACTATTGTGAGGTAGGTAGTGTAGCTGTTAGAATTCTTTTTTAACAAATGGAAAAGCTGAGAGAAAAATTATTTGCTTTAGCTCACATATGTGGTCTGTAGCACAGGCAAGAAGGAAACAAAGTCACATTCCAGTTTGCTGTCTTCCTCAAAAGACCACATAATCTTTAAATGATCATGTGTTATAATTTCACTGTATATTTTTAGGTACAATAGCTAGCTGTACAATACATTGGATATAATGTTTTTGGTGGTAAGAAAGGAGCAGAGCTGATAATGGCTTCTTTGGAGCTGATACAAAGGTTAATTTTCTTTTCTTACTTTGTTTAATTTTAACTTTGAGATCAGCTCTGACTTTCTCCATGCTTTCTGTAGATGTAGTCACTCATTGGTTTTATATGTACAATATCAATTATTTTCATACTGTTTTTTTTCCCCAAATTTAAGGTTTATTTTCAAAGGTGAGTAAAGTTTGAGATTTGCTCTCAGTTGGCCCTTGCTATTAATAAACTTGGTCTGCTGGTTGGCATTTGCTCAAACCCAGGAAGGTTTGTGCTGGTATTTTGAAAAAAATTATATTTCTTTGATTTATGAGCTATGTGTGTGCTTAATATGTAATGCTTACTCAGGTGGGTGTGGACAAGAAGTTTATGCTGTAGTTTGCACTCAAATACATTTATTTATGCCTAAAAATCCGTTGTGGCCTCTGCTTCAGCTTCAGGTATCGGTCCATCAGCGATTCAGAGCAGCATGCTGTTCACCATTTACGGTTCAGAAGCTGCTTAGAAATCTTGAAATAATCCTTTCCTTTGGCCAGCTATTCCTCCATTTTGGTGTTCCTAGAGCCTTCAGCAGCTTTGAAGAGGTTGAATGCCTCTTCTTGACACTACCCCACCCCAGTCCACCTCATTTAATTAGAATAGTTTATAAGATAACTTCCATTTAAGATTTTATTTAAATTGTATTTGAAGAAAGATGTCTATATTTGACTTTGGAAACAAAAGACTTAGCTAGTATCTTTATGTCAGCATTGTAAATGAGGTGACAGTATTGCCAAAGAATGATGTACTCCTCCTTCCTTCCTGTTATATCACACAGTACCATGGGAGTAGTTCAGTAATTAGTAAGCTCTGCCTATCCATTATCTTTGGAACAGTACATCTCAGATGTAATTTTTACTTTTACTCCTATCAGTGTATGTTTTTGAAAATATGATAACAATAAAAAGTGTTATTTTACTAGTCTTGTTCATATTTAGATTAGATTAACTTTATGAATTTCCCAAAGGGAATGAGTCAGATATATGAACTCTGATGATGGTGTTTTACACCGTGTTTTTTCTGAGTCATGATCTCCAGAAGTTCCTCAGAGTCTCACGGAGGAGGAAAAGTGGAGTATAGGTGTACTGAGCTCTGGCCCCAATATCTACTTCAGTCAGAGCAGGTGCACTTTTACCTGTTGAATTAGAGAAGTTCCACAAAATATTTAGCTTGAAAGAGAATTCTGGAGCTAAACTTTGAGACCACCAGATTAATAGAAAGACCTAGGAGTTAGGAAATCTAGGTACCAGTTCTGGCTATCCCATTAACTAGTTTTGTAGTGTCAGGAAAGTCACTTAACATGTCTTTCTCAGTTTTTTTGTATATAAAATTGCATAAATCCTATCTAAAGTTGTTTTCAAATAGTGGTTTTTAAGACTGATGAATCAGAAAATGTGATATACTATTATTAATGGGTATAATTCCCACTAACTGAAAAATCTAAAATGGTTTTTAATTTTATTGTAGGATTTATCATGATAATAATGGAATTTTCCCTTAATTTTCTGTGGTCCAGGGCATTGTTATTTCTTCTTCTTTTTTTCTTTTTTTCAAAAGATTTGTTGGCAGCCTTCCTTAAAACTTGATCTCTTTCTTTCCAGCGGTGCTGGGTCTTTGTTGCTGCGCATGTGCTTTTTTTGCACAAGTGGGAGCTACTTTTCTTGCAGTGTACGGGCTTCTCACTGCAGTGGCTTCCCTTGTGGAGCACAGGCTCTAGAGGGCACAATCTCAGTAGTTGTAGTGTATGGGTTTAGTTGCTCCACAGCTTGTGGGATCTTTCCGGACCAGGGATTGAACCCTTGTTCCATGCATTAGGAGGCAGGTTCTTAACCACTAGACCACCAGAGAAGTCCCTGAAATGGTTTTTGATGGGAGACAATGATTTTATAAACACCAACACACACACAAATATACACACACAAATGTGTGTATATTTTTAAAAATTTGTATTAGTTTTACTTCATTATTTTCCAAGAACATAAGTAAATAAATGAAGCTTCACTTGGAGAAAAATTTAACTGTTTGTACATTCCCAAGAGAAATCAAGTCCAGGATGCTTGCATTAATTTTCAGTCTTTGAAAGGTCAGAAAATTGTGCCTAAATTGGGTTAGCGCATTTCTGACACTGATGTTGTTACTCTGCTTAGTTGAATTGGGTGTCATTTCTTTTCTTCTGTCCTTGAAGCAGAAGGTACAAGCTTCTTGTTTTCTTTAGGGGATCATCCCAAACCTGTAAATTTATTTAAATGCTACAGTTTGTGAAATCACAGGGGCATGCATGAAGAATAGATCTTATTCAGAAAAGCTTATCAATTGTGTTCCAGCTGTAAAGAGAACAAGCCTGTCCTCTTTTACCTGATGGAGTATCAGAATGGCCTCTCAGTAAGGAGTTGAGTAGCTAACTTGATTCATAGAGAAATGAGAATAACATTGTGAGGTTAGGTGGTGGCTGGCTGATTTTCTAGCTCTTGAACAGCATGTGCATTTTAAATGTTGGCAGAATTAACCTGTTTCTTGTATCATACCACCAGAGTGGGATTGCCAAGGTTACAATTTTGAGCACAGCTGGACAGTTTCTAGCAGCTGATATGGATGCAAGAGGAAAGCAGAGTTCTGTCTGACAAAGGCGTATATCTGTCTGTGGGGTGTTAAATGTGAGATACGTCTGTGGGGTATTAAATGTGAGATATGCCAGAAGTGTAATATAACCTGTCTTCTGGAAGTTAACAAAATAAAATATCTGAAAAGATATATTCTTTTTCCTTTTTTATAACTTTCTACTGAACAAAATGAGTCCTTGGAACCAGGAATTCCATAGGAATTAAAGCATTTTTAACTGGTCAAGTATTTCCTTGTACATGCAGTTTTATTGTTCTTGTAACATGCTGTTTTATTGCTCAAAAATATCCCTGAGAAAAATTTAGCAGTTCCATGATAATTATAACAGTAGCCACTTGTTGAGTGCTTCCTCTGTGCCACTTCTTAAAATAATATTTTAAGGATTATAAATGAGGAAAAAGGTTTAGTTGAACGATATACACAGGGTCGTACAACTCAAGTAGGAGGGTTAGAGGATTGAGCACAATTCTCTCTTGCTGCAAAACTCTTTCCCCATCTATGCTGTCTCTCAGTGAAGAATTATTCATGAAATCTCTCTCTTAGTTTACAGAGTATAGTTTCCCTTTACAATAATTTTTGTCAAGTGAATCCTACCTTACTTTAACTTTTCATTGATGAAATTAGATATAATACCTAAAAGTGAAAATCCCAGACTAAATTAAAATATTTCAGGAAGAAAGTTAAGGTTGGAATCCTTGGGATTATATATCACCAACATTGATTTGCCTTGCTGAATCTTGTCACCTCTTTTTGTTGTCTGTATTATGTTCTTCAGTATAGAATTTTCCCCTGACCACTGATCACCCTTTTCCTCTTCACACTGCAGTACCCCCCACTCCTTAGAGATTATGGGGATCTTTAAGGTCCACACCACCAGACACTTTGCTCTTCCTCCAGATACTCATTACTAATATGGGGATGCAATATTTTAAATATTCTAAGTATTCCATTTAAATATTCATTTAGTCATAGATGCCATCATCCAACATGATGTGCTTCAGCCTGAAACTTCTTTAATTCATGACTTTAGGTTATTTTAAGTAACTCCATTTCTACTTTGTGAATCAAAAACTTTGGATCTCTATTTTGTTCATGATGAAAAATACTACTGGTTTTTCTTGATTGATTACATTTGTAAAGTTGATTTGTATTTTCTGCTGTTTTCTTAATAAAAGAAATTGACTAATAATTGAGCTATTTTTACATGTTTTATGCACTGTCATTAAGGTAATGGTGCCACTGGTAAAAGTAATCTTCTGATGAAGGTATCAGGCCAGTTAATGCTTTTACCTTCCAAAGGTGTTTATAAGATATTGAAATACCTCATTTTATTTTTAAGGCCAAAGAATACTTCAAACCTATTTTTCTTTGCAGATTTAGCCACTTGAGAAGATTGTCAGATATCCTCTAACTTTGGATTAAAGAACACTGAGTTTACCATCTTTCACCCAATAAACACACATCGTTTCATTCAAAGAGGCTAAGCCCTATTGTCACCTTGAGATTTGTCAATGAGTCAGAGCCTTTGAAAATAACCAACTAAGCCAGTGATTCTGGGTATAGCTTTAGGCAAACAGAATAAGTTATACCTTGGCCCTTTGCTAGTTGGAGATTAAACAAGAATAGCAGTCATGTTCACTAAGGTTGTCTACTTAATGGCTTGGTGACCTAAGGTGTCTTTTTAAATTCTCACACTTGAGTTAACTGCTTTATTTCAGTTAACTATTCTTTGTTAGATAGCTTCTTTTCCATTTTCTTTCTCTCTCTCTCACTACAAAAGTGTGTCCATCCATATATGGAACCAAATCAGTTTTCAATACCATAAGGAAAGGTTTTAAATTTTTTCTTGGTTGTCATTTAGTGGTATCCCATATGCAGCAAGTATGTCCCTATTTGCTCTGTCTTTACCTGTAAATTTGAGTTAACTTGAACTTTACTTTTGGAAGTTATATCCAACCAAGTCCACCTACCAAATGATTGGAAATAGTAGCAGAATAGGCTTTTCTATAGTGTTCTACTTCCTGCTCATACAAGCTATTCAGGATGAAACTGAAACAAAGATGACAAACTGGTATAAGAGGGAAGGTGAAGGAGTACTATTCTTCATATGAATAGTAAGGAAAAGGCTTAGGTGCTTGCCCTGAGAAACTTAACCTAACCATCTTTTAAAAAACATTAATTTATTTTAATTGGAGGCTAATTACTTTACAATATTGTAGTGGTTTTTGCCAACATTGACATGAATCAGCCATGGGTGAACATATGTCCCCCATCCTGAAACCCCTTCCCACCTCCCTCCCAATCCCATCCCTCAAGGTCATCCCATTGCACCAGCCCTGAGCATCCTGTGTCATGTGTCAAACCTGGAGTGGCGATCTATTTCACATATGGTAATATACATGCTTCAATGCTATTCTCTCAAATCATCCCACCCTTGCCTTCTCCCACAGAGTCCAAAAGTCTGTTCTTTACATCTGTGTCTCTTCTGCTGTCTCGCATGTAGGGTCATTGTTACCATCTTTCTAAATTCCATATATATGTGTGTGTTAATATACTGTATTGATGTTTTTCTTTCTGACATACTTCACTCTGTATAATAGGCTCCATTTTCATCCACCTCATTAGAACTGGTTCAAATGCATTCTTCTTAATAGCTGAGTAATATTCCATTGTGTATATGTACCACAGCTTTCTTATCCATTCGTCTGCCAATGAACATCTAGGTTGCTTCCGTGTCCTAGCTATTGTAAACAGTGCTGCGATGAACATTGCGGTACATGTGTCTCTTTCAATTCTAGTCTCCTTGCTGTGTATGCCCAGCAGTGCGGTTGCTGGGTTGTATGGGAGTTCTGTTTCCAGTTTTTTAAGGAATCTCCACAGTGTTCTCCATAGTGGCTGTACTAGTTTGCATTTCCACCAACAGTGTAAGAACATTCCTTTTTCTCTGTACCCTCTCCAGCATTTATTGTTTATAGACTTTTTGATAGTAACTATTCTGACCGGCATGAGATGATACCTCATTGTGGTTTTAATTTGCATTTCTCTGATAATGAGTGATGTTGAGCATCTTTTCATGTGTTTTTAACCTAACCATTTCCTTTTCATCCTTCTTGTCTCAGATGTTACTTGATTATGCAGATTTTTCCTTGATTTCTCTGTTTGGGTTACTGCCCTCTATTACATACCTTCCATAGCTCTTCCTTTCCCCTTGTTATAATACCTTATCCTAGTGGTAGTTGCTTGGTTAACTGTCTCACTAGACTTTAAGGGCCATGGAAGTAGGAATTATCCTGACTGCTTGTTGAATCACAGGTGCTTATGATAGTACCAGGCATAGTGATGCCAAATATAAACTTGTTGCATTAATGAGCAAATGAATAGTCGAATGTTATGAGAGGCTAGCTGAGGCTTGCCTAAACTCATTCCCAGTGTTTTAGTTTTCTTTTTTTTTAAATTTCTTAATTTATTTTTTCTTTACATTATCATGTTGGTTTTGCCATACATTAACATGAATCTGCCATGGTGTTTCAGTTTTCTAAACTAGGAACTCTCCTCTCTAAAATCTTTGCACTACCTTATCTAAATAGAGACTGATAGAAGAACATTAAGGGTGAATGTGGAGTAAATTAACTGTTTTAAGGCAGATCTTATATAATTTTACATGTGGATGGTAACTTATTTTTTAATAACTACAGGTATACTTAGCCATTTGTTTCTAAATTTATTATGCTGAGCTTTTGAGATACGTGTTTTTTATTCTTCTACTGCTTTCCGGTTGGGCTCTATATAAATTTTTTCGTGGATATTCATGTCAGCTTAATATTTTTGTCTGAGCATTCATTGGTTTGATTTATAAAAAAGGATTACAGATTTATAGGTTTTTAATCATAGAAACTACTTGAGTGTACATTGTATGTGGGTAAAGCCTGATGGATGGGAAATGACCCTTTAAACTGTGCTTTAAATAATGTATTATTGTTATGATAGCTTTGTATCACTCATTGTGGCATTTAGGAGTATTTGTTATATCATTTGTAAAGTGTTTTTGTTTCTCTAGGGGCCATGGGAGCATCAAAACATTTTCCACAGGAAACCCATGATCCTTAAGGAGTAAAGATTTTTTCTTTGCTGTTTTATGGCATTCCTGCTGCTAACCTCCAGGTGTTCTTTTCACTTTCTGGCTTCTCTCTAGTTTGGAAATAATTATATTATTTTTTTTATAATTTATAATATAATTATATTATTCAGTTCAGTTCAGTCACTCAGTTGTGTCCAACTCTTTGCAACCCCTTGGACTGCAGCACACCAGGCTTCCCTGTCTATCACCAACTCCCGGAGCTTACTCAAACTCATGTCCATCGAGTCAGTGATGCCATCCAACCATCTCATCCTCTGTTGTCCCCTTCTCCTCCCATCTTCCATCTTTCCCAGCATCAGGGTCTTTTCTAATGAGTCAGTTCTTCACATCAGGTGGCCAGAGTATTGGGTTATGTTATTATATAATTGGATTTTTAAATTATTATTATATAATTATATTATTATATTCCAATAATTATACTCCAAAATTTTTGTAAATTTTGGCTGCAGATTTGTAATCCACTTGTTTGTTCTTTTCCTTCATTGTGATTAACCAAGACTAGGTTTTAATTTGCAGATTTTCTTGAATTTGTGACTTATGTAACAAACTTGTAGTATGTGCAGTTAGTTTTCGTAACATTTGGTTGAAGAGGGATGTCATTTTTGAAGGGAGAGATATTTATCTTATTTCTGATGGCCTTCTGATCTACTTTCTGGCTCATCTCTTGCTTTTGTTTTTCACTGATTTCATCCTACTTTGATCCTTTTAACTGATTTCTGTGTTGGCCTCATTTTTTTAAAACTTACCAATTTAAGTTGTTAATTAGGCATAGAATTTATGAATTTATAAATGTGAGAGTAGTAGCTGTTTGCTATAGTTTATTTGTATAGTGCCTTTCCTGGTTCTATAAGTGTCTTATTTGTCTTCTTGGCATCTTTACAAAGTAGATTTAATAGGACTAGAATTATTCTCTTTTTTATATTCTCTTTCTCCAAGAGTGAACCAGGCCTTATAGATTAGCAGTCAGTGTCAAAGAAAAGTGGAAAGAAGTAACAGAACAGAACTTCAGGGACCAGGGTTCTGCTCCTTCTCCTGTCAAAGAAACAGTCTGGTGAGAATTGACTTCTGCTCATTTGTGTATAGGATCTACAAGGAACTGGGCTTCCAACCATGTGAAGAATAACCTATTTTCTTCCTGTATGAATTGTTAGAAGTCACCACATTCACATTAATTTGATCGATGATACAGTCATTTGGGGATCTGAAATTATTAGTATTGTTTCTATGGAAAAAGAAAATGAGTCCTGGATAAGTCGTATAGCTTCATTGTATTTCAGCTCTCCTTTAGCAGGTGCTAAATGTGTAGCTAAATCTGTGCTCACAGATATGCTGTATAGAATTTGATCTGGGTAAAGAGATAAGACAGGCACTTATGTATGCAGTTCTGACCAGTAAAGTATATGATAATGTGATCTGAAAGACTGTGGACAAAAATGCTAGACAATTCAAAGTCAGAGGAAAAGAGTTCATGAAAAGGTAACTTCTGAGTTGGATTCCAAAAAACAAAGATAGGATTTATCCAAAGCCCCTTGGATTTTAACAGAGCTGGGATTTTTTGTCCATTTTGATATTCATTATATGCTATAATTTTTTGCCAGAAAAATAAAATTAGTAAAGAACTCACCATGAAACATTCATTGAAGAAGTTAGGCTAAGACAAGAACTTAGACCTATTACTTATTGGCTTGATCCTCCAAACAGTTCATTTTCTTTGCACTGAGTCTTGACAACTTGATTCAAAGAATGTAGCAAATGCCAGTTTTGAGGAAAGAATCTTGATGGATTTCTTTTTTCTCTCTCTTTCCAATTCATGATTTACAAAGTCTTCATTTTTTCAAATGTTTACTTCTCTACAGTAGCCATAGTACTGGAATAGGTAAGTAGGTGAACTAATACATGACTTACAAAGATAGGACTAGTCAAGTAATAATCTTGTGAAGCTAAAAAAGTGTTTGGTCTTGCTGTATTATCTCCGAGTGCAGATTAGAGGTGGTTGCTCCCACCACCACCCTGAACTCTAGAAATAAGCCAGAATTTCTTGCTTGAAAGAGACATTAAGAAACATTCATTCAGTCTTACTGGACACCAGATAGTCTTCAGGAGAGTTAAAATATGTAGTCACTGCTGTCAAATTCTTTATAATTTGGTTGGGGAAACAAAAATGAAGAACATAAGCTAAGGCTGCGTGTTGTTAGTACTTTTTAGTTCATAAGCACTTTTTCCCAGATTGTGTTTTAGATTATCGGAATCACTACACCAACTGTCCAATTGACAGACTAGAAGCTACATGATTTAAGTTGACTTAGATGAGAAATTAAGTTTCACCACTTACTTAAATTGCGAAATTACTAAATACTAATAATCTTGTGGGAGAAGGAAATGGCAACCCACTCTAGTATTCTTGCCTGGCAAATCCCATGGACAGAGGAGCCTGATGGGCTGCTGTCCATAGGGTCACACTGAGTCAGACAATGACTGAAGCAACTTAGCTTGCGTGCATGTATTGGAGAAGGAAGTGACAACCCAGTCCTATATTCTTGCCTGGAGAATCCCAGAGACAGAGGAGCCTGGTGGGCTGCTGTCCATGGGGTTGCACAGAGTCAGACACAACTGAAGTGACTTCGTAGCAGCAGCAGCAACAATAGTCTTATCGGAATGCATTGTCATCAGTAGATTTTAGGCAGTTTACAAACACCCTCTCATTATATAGTAAAGTTGGTTATGTGAGTGCATTTTTCTAGGAAGAGGGTCCTTCAGTTTTATCAGATTCCCCCCTTTTTCAGTTGGGGTTTTGAAAGTGAGTCTGTGACTCCAAAAAAGTCTAAAGGCTACTTGTCTAGGTTATTTGGAGAATACTTAGAGAATGAGGCCTTAGCTGAATTCTGAACAATAAGCCAAGTGACAAACAGCAATCTGGACAGAAAAGTGACAGCACTTAAAATTTCTTCTATCATCTCTAGTAGGAGTGCCCTGAACTGCTAGATCTTCAGCACAGATTCCTGGTGAAGTTTGCTTACTTTCTTATGCTAATTTTCCTACTTC
Source organism: Antilocapra americana (assembly GCA_007570785.1). Lineage (NCBI taxonomy): Eukaryota > Metazoa > Chordata > Mammalia > Artiodactyla > Antilocapridae > Antilocapra > Antilocapra americana. The sequence goes on along the minus strand of ML662449.1, from coordinate 14,303,084 downwards.
CCTTTGCTGTCCCCCATGTTCTAGAATGCACAGGTAATTGGTTCGGATATCGTGGTTACATCAAAGGTCTTACTAATTAATTTTTATATCTGATTTAACTAGTAGATTTTTTTAGTTAAAATGGATAGGAGAAATACATTTAAGAAATGACAGTACATGTAGAAGTCATGATAGTTTATACTGAAAACTGAATAATAATTGACTTCCCAATACTATGGGTAGAATATCTATATAATTTAGCTCATTTAACAGACATTGTCACACATGATCATGGGCCAGAAACTGCTGTAAATACAATACTCAGAAAAAAAAAAAGACCTTGACCTTGCTCTTATAGAGCTTTCAAAACAAATTTCACAAACGTGCTTATAATTATGAACCCAGCTATACTCTTTGATGTCTTTTGATGAAAATCCCAGATAAGATCACTGACCTACATTGACAGGACCTCTACTGATGGTTGTTCTCTTCCTCAACCAGTGCTTCTCATTGGGGGCTTGCGAGGAAAGGTTGCCCACAGAGTACATCTGGCAGTGTCCAGAAACATTTTTGCTTGTTCCATTTGGGAAGATAATACTGATATTTAGTACGTAGAAGCCAGAGATGCTATTAAATCTCCTCCAATGCACAGAGCAGTCTCCACAACAAAGAATTATTCAGCCCAAACTGTCAACAGTGTCAAGACTGAGAAACCCTGCCCTGGATGAACATTTCAAAGTGACTGAACAAAGTTGCCTTAATAAGGTAGAGTCAGGACTTAGGCATTTCAGTAGTGCAGCATCATATCACCTGAAGGTTCTAGTGTTTGCTCAGGTTTTATTTAAAGACTCTTTGATGTACTCATATCTGCTTTTGGTTCATTTCAGTGGGTATGGTTGAAGTGATAGGGGATGGTGGCCTGGGTTTGAAGTTGGAAACTATGTTTTGTTTTAAAAGATTACCCAGACTGTAGTGGTATGATTAATATATTCTTTTTATTATCTCTTACTATCAGTATTTATTGAATTCCATGATTATATCTAATAGGTAAATCCCTAAACATGATCATTATAGATTAACAGATAGGAAGGGCTTAGAAAGGAACCAACATAGATGTTTATTTCTAGATAAATAGTCTAGAACTAGCTTAATGTGCAGCTAGAAATCTTACTAAAATGTAGGCTCAATATATCTGCATTTCTGTCAAACTTCTGGGTGGGAAGTCTAGGTGAAGCATTAGATCATAGCACAAAATAAGTATGCCTGAAATATCACTATTCTTCAGCCAAATAGAAGAAGATTAAAAGGCTTTTTATGCTGTTAACAATTTTAGTTTTACTTTCTGGTTATAATAGTGATAAAACTAATGTTGGAGAACATTTGAAAAACATTAAAAAAGGGGGGGAAATCTCTAGTATTAATCTCTACCATCCCAACAAGGTTACTAGTATTTTGTATATTTTCTTTCCATTATTTTATCTTTAGGGCTTTAAAGTATGTTTCCTTAGCTGTAATGTATGCATTATAAAATTCTGTATCTGCTTTTGTTGAAAGAAAGAAGAAAAAAAGTCCACCCCCCCTTTTTTTCTCATTTTCTTTGTCCTCTCTACTACTGCATTTTATTGTTCAGCTTTGGATAATTTAGTTTAGGAAAGAATTTATCAGTTAGGAAGAGATCTGCTGAGAGGGATAAATGCCGGGGTCCAGCCTCGGCGGGTTCGGGGGTCTTGAGGGATGGGTGGCGTCGGCGGAAGAAGAACTGAGCTGAGTCGATGTGTGGTGATGGAGCAGTCTCTCGTTTATTGTTGTTGGTTTACAGTTTTTATACCCAAGAAACACACCCATTACATCACATCTAATTCTGTACAATCCTGTTTTCTGCCTATCATCAACAACTTTAACCTTAAGCTCATTTTCCTTGCAAAAGGTCGGATTTCTGCATAATTAGACTTAACAATAGTATGTTTACCATTTGAATGTCTCCAGCATACTTCGGATAAGTACATCAATCTAAGTAGAAAGGTTACATTTCTCTTACTAGGTGCAACTATGTAGAAGCTAGAAAGAAGGGCTTAAGCTTGAAACTTTTATTCTATTAACCTATTTTGGTTCTTACAAGGAAAGAGAAAAGAGGACAAAGAGACAGTTTAGCAGCACTGCTTTAACAATGAAGTCCTATTAACCTTACAACTACTAAAATGAATTCCTATGTCTACATATCCTAAAGCAATCAATATCTTCAACTATGCTGGCCACAATTATGAGCATTCCTAAGTCTCAATCAAGCCTGATTTCTTCAAGGAAGCGAGCCTCCTCTGTGGAGTGGTCAGGGGAGTGGGAGGTGGAAAGGTGACCCAAGTACGAGCCTTTCTGGTGGTGGCCTTGCCATGTTCTTCTCCAGAGAATGCTTGGTAAACTCCCCAGTAAAGAGTAGTAATCCATTTAAATGTTCCTTTCATTCCTCCATAGCCCCCGGGGAAGGTGATCCACCTTCCTGGATCCTCTGGTCCATAAGGTCTGGGGCGATTATCTCAGGACGAATTCTTTCCAACTGTGACTGACCTACTGAGATGAGCCAATGTTCCGAGCATGGACAGAACTTCCAAGAAAAATACCAGGGTGGGGCTTGCCCAGGATGCCCCGATAAAGAAAGTCAGCTTTGCAATTTCTTTCTTAGGCTCGTGACCTTGTCATCCGAGCAAGGGGGCATCCTGACGGCTCCCGGCAGATAAAGAGTCACATGCCTTGCTGTAAAGACTTCATTTCGTAAGCTGACTTATGTTATGTGGCAGTTAAAAATACATTTCTCATCATTGGGAAGAACAAAACTGAGAAAAGTGTTCCTTTAAATTTGATTTTCTTTTTCCTTGGATAATGCATAATAAATATTCTGAAACTTTACCTAGAAAAGGAACATGCCATTACTATTTGAAACTGAACAGCTTTTTTCTTAAGGAACTAACATTTCTTCCTTATAATTGGAAGCACAGTGATAAATGTAAGATTAAAACACAGGTGTACATTGATATGCAGGTACTGAAAATCTGTGAATGAGTTGAATATATGTGATGGTGAATCTTACTTTCCACTTACAAATCTTTCTTACTTACGATGGGGTTGTGACCCGATAACTTTTACAGCCTATTGGAAGTTGAAAATATCATAAGTCAAAAATCATTTAATGCACCTAACTTACCTAATATCATAGCTTAGACTAGACTATTTTAGAAGTGCTCAAAACAGCCATGTTAGTCTACAGGTAGGCAAAATCATCTAACACAGAACCTATATTATAATAAAATGTGGACTATCAGTAATTTATTGAATGCTATACTGAAGGTAAAAAACAGAATAGTTGTCTGGGTTCAGAATGATTGTGAATGTATAGATTGTCTACCCTTGTGATTGTGTGGCTGACTGGAAACTATGGGTCTCTGCCTGGTCCAAGAAAAAAATCAAAATTCAAAGGACAGTTTCTGTTGAATGAGGATCTCTTTCACACCATTGTAAGGTTGAAAAATCATGAATTGAAACATCATTAACTCTGAAACTGTCTTTACTCATATTATTGACCTCTAATGAAAAGGTTGTAAAGAAATTTTACAAAAAAAAAAAAAAGAAGAAATTTTACAGGTTGTTAGAGAAAATTACCCTTTGCTATATGCTTTTGATGCAGCTTATCTTACTGTCTGCTTGCCTTAGTTAGGCTTGATTTGTCTCATGAAGGCTCCTATTCTAAATTGACGATTAATTAACTTACACACTGGACCTTTTGGTTATCTTAAAGGTCTGTTTTTTTAAGCCAACCTAGGTCTCTGACATTTCAGTGAACTATTTATTTCTCTAACTCAACTCATAATTTGTTCAGTTGCTAAGTTGTGTCTGACTCTGTGACCCATGGACTGACTGAAACACATAATTTGTAGTGAAACCAATTTTTTAAAAAAATTATAGTCATTTTATAGAGCTGAAAGAACTTTTATTCTTGTGCTAAAAAGTGTACCATATTTTCATATTGTATAACTGTCAATCTAAGTGATTTATAGTAGACTTCTTTCTCCTCATCTTTGATCTTTCAAATCTCTTAATACTTTTTGTGGTTTTGGCTGCATGACACACGGGACCTTAGTTCTCCAACCAGGGATTGAACCCAGGCCTTTGGCAGTGAAAGCAGTGTGTCCCAATCATTTGGGTCACCAGGGAATTCCTGATACCTTTTTAAAGTTGGCAGATTTCTGAGAGTTATTATGTGATGTAAACCAAAATAATCCAAAATGTATTACTTGGATGCAGTCTCAAAAATGACAGAATGATCCCTGTTTGTTTCCAAGGCAAACCATTCAATATCATGGTAATCCAAGTCTTTGCCCTGACCAGTAACGCTGAAGAAGCTGAAGTTGAACGATTCTATGAAGACCTACAAGACCTTCTAGAACTAACAGCCAAAAAATATGTCCTTTTCATTATAGGGGACTAGAATGCAAAAGCAGGAAGTCAAGAAACACCTGGAGTAACAGGCAAATTTGGCCTTGGAGTACAGAATGAAGCAGGGCAAAGGCTAATAGAGTTCTGCCAAGAGAACGCACTGGTCATAGCAAACACCCTCTTCCAACAACAAAAGAGAAGACTCTATACATGGAAATAACCAGGTGGCCAACACTGATATCGGACTGATTATATTCTTTGCAGCCAAAGATGGAGAAGCTCTATACCGTCAGCAAAAACAAGACTGGGAGCTGACTGTGGCTCAGATGAACTCCTTGTTGCCAAATTCAGACTGAAATTGAAGAAAGTAGGGAAGACCACTAGGCCATTCAGGTATGACCTAAATCAAATCCCTTATGACTATACAGTGAAAGTGAGAAATAGATTTAAGGGACTAGATCTGATAGACAGAATGCCTGATGAACTATGGATGGAGGGTCATGACATTGTACAAGAGATAGGGAAAAAGACCATTCCCAAGAAAAAGAAATGCAAAAAAGCAAAATGGCTGTCTGAGGAGGCCTTACAAATAGCTGTGAAAAGAAGAGACACAAAAAGCAAAGAACCAAAGGAAAGATGTACGCATTTGAATGCAGAGTTCCAAAGAATAGCACGGAGAGATAAGAAGCCTTCCTCAGTGATCAGTGTGAAGAAATAGAGGAAAATAATAGAATGGGAAAGACTAGAGATCTATTCAAGAAAATTAAAGATACCAAGGGAACATTTCATGCAAAGATGGGCTCAATAAAGGACAGAAATGGGATGCACCTAACAGAAGCAGAAGATATTAAGAAGAGGTGGCAAGAATACACAGAAGAACTGTACAAAAAAGATCTTCACAACCCAGAAAATCACGATGGTGTGATCACTCACGTAGAGCCAGATCCTGGAATGTAAAGTCAAGTGGGCCTTAGGAAACATCACTATGAACAAAGCTAGTGGAGGTGATGGAATTCCAGCTGAGCTATTTCAAATCCTAAAAGATGATGCTGTAAAAGTGCTGCCCTCAATATGCTAGCAAATATGGAAAACTCAGCAGTGGCCACAGGACTGGAAAAGGTCAGTTTTCATTCCAATCCCAGCGAAAGGCAATGTCAGAGAGTGTTCTAACTACTACACACTTGCACTCATCTCACACGCTAGCAAAGTAATACTCAAAAGTCTCCAAGCCAGGCTGCAGCAGTACGTGAGCTGTGAGCTCCAGATGTTCAAGCTGTTCATCAAAAAGGCAGAGGAACCAGAGATCAAATTGCCAACATCCACTGGTTCATCAAAAAAACAAGATAGTTCCAGAAATATCTCTATAGCTGCTTTACTGACCATGCCAAAGCCTTTGACTGTGTGGATCACAATAAACTGTGGAAAATTCTGAAAGAGATGGGAATACCAGACCACCTGACCTGCCTCTTGAGAAATCTATATGCAGGTCAGGAATCAGCAGTTAGAACTCGACATGGGACAACAGACTGGTTCCAAATAGGAAAAGAAATATGTCATGGCTGTATATTGTCACCCTGCTTATTTGACTTATATGCAGAGCACATCATGAGAAACGCTGGGCTTGAGGAAGCACAAGCTAGAATCAAGACTGCTGGGAGAAATATCAATAACCTCAGATATGCAGACGACACCACCCTTATGGCAGAAAGTGAAGAACTAAAGAGCCTCTTGATGACAGTGAGAGAGGAGTGTGAAAAAGCTTGGCTTAAATCTCAACACTGAGAAAGCTAAGATCATGGTATCTGGTCCCTTCACTTCATGGCAAATAGACAGGAAAACAGTGGAAACAGTGGCTGACTTTAGTTTTTCGGGTTCCAAAATCACTGCAGATGGTGATTGCAGCCATGAAATTAAAAGACACTTACTCCTTGGAAAGAAAGTTATGACCAACCTAGATAGCCTACTAAAAAGCAGAGACATTGCTTTGCCAACAAAGGTCCATCTAGTCAAGGTTATGGTTTTTCCAGTAGTCATGTATGGATGTGAGAGTTGAACTATAAAGAAAACTGAGTGCCAAAGAATTGATGTGTTTGAGCTGTGGTGTTGGAGAAGACTCTTGAGAGTCCCTTGGACTGCGAGGAGATCCAACCAGTCCATCCTAAAGGAGATCAGTCCTGGGTGTTCATTGGAAGGACTGATGTTGAAGCTGAAACTCCAATACTTTGGCTACCTGATGCAAAGAGCTGACTCATTGGAAAAGACCCTGATGCTGGGAAAGATTGAGGGCAGGGGAAGAAGGGGACGACAGAGGATGAGATCATAGGATGGCATCACCGACTCAATGGATATGAGTTTGGGTATACTCCGGGAATTGTTGATGGACAGGGAGGCTTGGTGTACTGCAGTCCATGGGGTCGCAAAGAGTCAGACACAACTGAGCAGCTGTACTGAACTGAAGCCATTGGTTATTTAGCCCTGTTTTGTTGTTGAGATGGAGAAGGCACTGGTAACCCACTCCAGTACTCTTGCCTGGAAAATTGCATGGATGGCAGAGCCTGGTAGGCTGCATTCCAAGGGGTCACGTAGAGTCAAACATGACTGAACAACTTTACTTTCCCTTTTCACTTTCATGCATTGGAGAAGGAAATGGCAACCCACTCCAGTGTTCTTGCCTGGAGAATCCCAGGGATGGCAGAGCCTAGTGGGCTGCCATCTATGGGGTTGCACAGAATCGGACATGACTGAATGACTGAACTGAAATGATGCTGTTGAGAGTAATTCTTTTACTGATTTTCTCAGATGTGACTTTTTTTGGAATGGATTTTTAAGTCTTCTATAGCCATATCACAATTGGTTCTGTTTGGGCCTCCCAGAATTGGTTGAAAGCAATGCTGTAGATAGTCCAAAGGTTTTTAAATGCATATGGTCAGTGAAGCCTCTAAATGGTTCAGTAAGCTCATGTACTCTGTCATCAACATGATTAGGCTTCATAGCAAATATCAGCATTTTGTGAATATGCCAAAGACTTAGTTGCTCCAGTCAACTGAGTTCACTCTTTAGAAGACTCTTATTTATGCTACACAAATAACCCTTCAGATCTGCTTCATTATATTGTGCATGCTGAGTCACTTTAGTCCTGTCTGATTCTTTGAGACCCTATGGACTGTAGCCAACCAGGTTCCTCTGTCATGGGAATTCTCCAGGCAAGAATACTGGAGTGGGTTGCCATGCCCTCCTCTAGGAGATCTTCCTGACCCAGGGATCGAACCTGTCTCCTGCATCTCCTGCATTGGCAGGTGGATTCTTTACCACTCTTGCCACCTTGAAAGCCCTTGCCTCATTGTATCAGAGGAATAGTAATTAAAAGTTCCTCATCTCCTTTCTCAAAGAATGTATCATCCTAGTTCAGTCTGCTTTAGTGGGATGACTCTTAAACTGAATGATAAGAAATCTCTTCACCATCCTATTTTGCTTTATTTATTGTATTAGTTAGCATTAAGTTGAGCTTTCAGTTATAGAGCCAAATTAACAAAGACTCTAAAAAGATAGGAACTTATTTCTCTGTTATGTGAAAGTCCAAAGTTAGGTTTTGTTCCATTCAGCCTTCAAAGTTCCAGACTTTTCAACAGATCACTCTGTTGTAACTTGAGTATAATCCTTGTTCTCCTGTCCCAAGAAGCTTTTATATCTGCATCTCAGGCAGCAGGATGCAGGAAAGGGTCAAAGAAAGGAACAAAAGTTACATATTGCCTTTCTATCAAGGAAGATTCCTGGAAGCTGCCGGCAGCAGTTCTTACTTTTATATACCATTGATTAGAGCTGAGTCACATAGTCATCTTAGCTGCAAGGAAGGGAAAGACATATTTTTACTCTAGGTAGCTCGTGTCCCATTTATTACTGTGGAAGAAGGGATGATAGATACTGAGAAACAAATGGCACTATCACACTCACCATGATTTGTTTCTTCCATGTCTTTGAGTAAAATAAATTTCAACATAATTTCATCCCAATTTTAGCATAGTATCTTTAGGTAATTATTAATAAGAACTTAGTAGACTAAGATGAGGGGGAAAGATAGAACTAACATGAACTATGTGTTAGTATATTCACATAGCTCTTCTGTTTTTGAATTTTCATATATTGTTACAGTTTGTGTTCTCACTAACCACTACAGTTTCTTTACCATTTGGTCCAAAGGGACAGGATTTGTCTTCAAAGAGTCCTGAGCTTGAAACCTAGATTGAGTAAAAAGTGGCATTGTCAATATCTTGTAATTCTGATGCCTTTATCACCTTCTTATGAAGGTGAGCTCCTGACTGCATCAGAGAACTAAAATGTGAGTCACAAAATAATGAAAGATGAGTGTGTTACATTTTGTGTCAGAAATGACATGAATGGTGTTAATAGAAAAGTTTTCCTAGTAATACAGGTTATTTAAGTCAGGATACTGTCCATAGTAACAGAACATGGAACCATGAGAAGCTGGGATCTCTGGAAAAAAAATCAGGACCAAAATCAGGTAATGGTAAATAATTTATCTTTAATTTGGGGAGGTACTTGGTTTGCTTTTTAAGTGTCACATTTTATTAATAGGGTTTTGTATGGTGGAAGGAAATAGGAGATACTTCTTCTACCTTGCTTTTCCAGTGAATGAGAGAAATAGTATTTTCAACTGTTAAAGATTCAAATGCATTTTTGAGACGAATGAACAGAGTCTAATATTGGGTCTTTAAGAAAAAAGGTAAACAGGTCCCATTCTTTTTTTTCAGTTGTCTGAGTGAACCTAGTGAATTCCTTTGGGTTGGACTGACCTCAGCAATTAGGTTTCAGGGATGACTGAAATGGTTAGCTTGGTCATAATGCAGTCCAGCAGGACATCTGGAAACACATTTGACCAGATTCTGAGGAACAATGAGCATGTCCATCACAGTGATGTCACACCTTTACCTCTTAGAAAAGAGCTTTTTTTGAATGAGGTATTACAGTTGTCAGATTATTTGTTATATTTGTCCATTTAGAATTTTCGTGTCCTTTATTAAATTGCAAATGTTCAAGAAATAATTCTAACAAGCCAGAAGGTACATTTCCTACTCATGGAGCACTTTTTAGATATTTCAGAGTACTTTAAAAATCATTTTTGTATGCAGAAGTTTAAAAGAATTTAAGTAACTTTCCCTAGACAATATAGAATTACTATACTTAACAACAGACTGGTTCTAAATAGAAAAGGGAGTACGTCAAGGCTGTATATTGTCACCCTGCTTATTTGACTTATATGCAGAGAACATCATGAGAAATAGTAGGCTAGAGGAAGCACAAGCTGGAATCAAGATTGCTGGGAGAAATATCAATAACCTCAGATATGCAAATGACACCACCCATATGGCAGAAAGTGAAGGAGAACTAAAGAGCCTCTTGATGAAAGTGAAAGAGGAGAGTAAAAAAGTTGGCTTAAAGCTCAACATTCAGAAAACTAAGATCATGGCATCCAGTCCCATCACTTCATGGCAGATAGATGTGGAAACAGTGGCAGACTTTATTTTTCTGGGCTCCAAAATCACTGCAGATGGTGATTGCAGCCATGAAATTAAAAGACACTTACTCCTTAGAAGGAAAGTTATGACCAACCTAGACAGCATATTCAAAAGCAGAAACATTACTTTACCAACAAAGGTCCGTCTAGTCAGGGCTATGGTTTTTCCAGTAGTCATGTATGGATTTGAGAGTTGGACTATAAAGAAAGCTGAGCACCAAAGAATTGATGCTTTTGAACTGTGGTGTTGGAGAAGACTATTGAGAGTCCCTTGGACTGCAAAGAGATCCAACCAGTCCATCCTAAGGGAGGTCAATCCTGAGTGTTCATTGGAAGGACTGATGTTGAAGCTGAAACTCCAATACTTTGGCTACCTGATGCAAAGAGCTGACTCATTTGAAAAGACCCTGATGCTAGGAAAGATTGAGGGCAGGAGGAGAAGTGGACGACAGAGGATGAGATGGCTGGATGGCATCATCGACTCGATGGCCATTGGTTTGGGTGGACTCTGGGAGTTGGTGATGGGCAGGGAGGCCTGGCGTGCTGCAGTCCATGAGGTTGCAAAGAGTCAGACACGACTGAGTGACTGGACTGAACTGAACTGATATTTAAGAAAAAAATGAAAAAACACATTATAAATTTAAAGTAGATGTGTGGAATTAGTGTACATGTTAACCAAATTGTATGAAATGTAATTCTGTGTATTAATATGTTGAATTGGGTAGAATGCAAACCTATGATGATCTACATATCACAGAGTTTTCAAATATCTGCTGTTGGCTCTCCGTATACTTTTTCTTAAAAGTAATTTCTCTTTGACATTTTATTACCAAAAATTTCAAGCATACCAAAAGTTGAAATAATTATACTGGCAACACTTGTACAACTCTATGCATTTTCTACAGTTGTTAACATTTTGTTATTTTTGCTTTATCACTATCTTACCATCTATGTCTTCACCTATTTTTTAAAATATACTTCAAAAGTAAGTTGCAGGCATCGTATTCCTCCCTTACATTTTTCTGCATGCATTTCTTCAACTAGATTTATTTATGATTTTTAAGGTAAAATTTGTATATACTGAAGTGCTCCAATTTTAAGTATATCATTTCATGAGTTTTGAAAAATGCATACATTTGTATAATTAAATCCTCATCAAGATACAAAACATTTCTATCATACCCAGAATTTCCCTCTTGCCTCTTCTGAGTCAGTCCAGAGCCCTAGAAGCAATCACTCTTCTGATACATTTTAAAATCATGGCTTAGTTTGCCTGCTATAAAACTTCATTTAAATGGAATCACAGTATATATTCCTTTGTGAAAGTCTTCTTTCACTCAGCATGTTTTTGAGATTTATCCATATTATTGCGTTAATCAGTATTTCATTGCTTTTCATTGGATATTCCATTGTATAAATATACTATACCTTATTCATTCATTCTTCTGTTGATGACCACATAGACTGTTTGCAGTTTTGAGCTAAGAGATACATAATAGCCAACAAGTGTAATATAATATACAAATATATGTGATAGAAATAACCACTTCATGGCAGTAGAATATGAAAAAATGGAAACAGTAACAGACTTTATTTCCTTGGGCTCCAAAATCATTGTGGATGGTGACGGCAGCCATGAAATTAAAAGATGCTTGTTCCTTGGGAAAAAAAGCTATGACAAACCTAGATAGCATATTAAAAAGCAGCGATATCACATTGCCAACAAAATTTCATATAGTCAAACCTATGGTTTTTCCAGTAGTCATGTATGGATGACTGAAGGCTGAGTGCCAAAGAATTGATGCTTTCAAACTGTGGTACTGGAGAAGACACTTGTTCCTTGGACAGCAAGAAGATCAAACCAGTCAATCCTAAAGGAAATCAACCTTGAATATTCATTGCAAGGACTGATGCTGAAGCTCTCATACATTTGCCACCTGATGCCAAGAGCCGACTACACACTGGAAAAGACCCTAATGTTGGTAACAATTGAGAGCTAAAGATCCTGCATGCCACAATGAAGAACGAAGATCCCAAGTACCACAACTAATACCCAGAGAAGCCAAATGAATAAATATTTTAAAAAGAAAGGAATTAAGAGAGAATAAAATGTGGCCTTATATACCTGTCATATTTATACCACTTCCACTGCTTTAAGGTTCTTCTTAAAATTATTTTTATCATTTTTAAGTTCCATTGATTTATTTTCTTTTATCTGTACCAAAAATACAGTGTATAGTTTTTTATTATGTTTATTTATTTAACTGAACTGTTCATTTCTTTTTGAAGATCTGTTTCTCCATCTGGTTTTTTCATTAGTTTGAAAAATAGCATTTCTTATTGTACAGGTATGTTGGCAATGAGTTTGCTTTGTTTTCATTATCTGAAAATATCTTTATTTCATCTTTTGATGGATATTTTTGCTGAATTTGGAATTCTGTGATTTTCTTTCAGGACTTTACACATATTATTCCACTGTTTCCCTTGTTTCCAATCTAACATTCAGTTCAGTTTAGTTCAGTTCAGGCACTTAGTCGTATCTGACTCTTTGCGACCCCATGGACTATGTAGCATGCCAGGCTTCCCTGTCCATCACCAACTCCTGGAGTTTGCTCAAACTCATGTCCATCAAATCAGTGATGCCATTCAATCATGTCATCCTCTGTCGTCCCGTTCTCCTCCTGCCTTCAATCTTTTCCATTATCAGGGTCTTTTCTAATGAATCAGCTCCTCCCATCAGGTGGCCAAAGTATTGAAGCTTCAGCTTTAGCATCAGTCCTTCCAATGAATATTCAGGACTGATTTCCTTTAGAATTGACTGGTTTGACTTGCAGTCTAGTCGCAAGTAGTAATGTGACTAGTTATTCTGTATGTAATGTGCCATTTTTAATTGGCTGCTTTCAAAATTTTCTGTTTCTTGAAGTTTGCCTTTCAGTAGTTGAGTATGCCATGCTTAAGTATGAATTTCTCTGTAAGTATCCTCCTTGGTATTTATTGTTATTCTCAAATTTGTACATTTATGTCTTCTATCAAATTTGGGAAACTTTTGGTTATTGTAAGTTCTGTTTTATTGCCTTACTCCCTTTCATACCCCACTTTTTCTTATGGAAATCCAATTACACATGTTTTGAATCTTTTAATATTGTCCCATCTATTCCTCAGTCTCTGTTCCCACCATTTCCTTTGGCCTCTTTTTTTCCCCCTTTGTTTTTCACATTGCATAATTTCTATATCTTCAAGTTCATTGACTCTTTTGTCATCTCCAGTCTTGCTTTTGGAGTGACTCAGAAACAATCTAATGTTGTTTTTCCTATTTATTGAATTTTTTCTTCAGGTGTTATATTTTTTAGTGTTAGAGTTTTCATTTGGTTATTTTTTAGTTTCTATTTCTTTGTTGAGGTTTCCTATCTGTGCATTTATTTCAAACATCTTTTAATATAGGTATCACAGCTATTGGAAAAGGAAGTGGCATCCCACTCCAGTATTCTTGCCTGGGAAATCCCAAGGATAGAGAAGCCTGGTGGATCACAGTCCATGGGGTCAGAAAGAGTCAGACATGACTTAAAAACTGAGCAACAACAATTATAGCTATATCTGCTAATTTCTACAGTAGGCTCATTTCAGATTTAGTCACTATCCATTTGATTATGTGTCACATTTTCCTGTTTCTTCATATGTTTAATAATTTCTTGTTGTGTAATGTGTGTGTGTGTGCTCAGTTGCTCAGTTGTGTCTGACTCTTTCTGACCCTTTGGACTGTCACCTGCCAGGTTCCTCTGTGTGCATGGAATTTTTCAGGCAAGAATACTGGTGCGGGTTACCATTTCCAACTCCAGGGGGTCTTTCTGACCCAGTGATTAAACTTGGATCACTTGAGTCTCTTGCTTTGGCAGGTGGATTCCTTATCACTGCACCACCCAGAATACAATAGTGCATTGTAGATAGTGTTGGTTCTGTTATGATTCTCTGAGGAATGTTGATTTTTTGTTTGTTTGGTTTTCAGGCAGTTAACTTGACTGAATCCAACACTGAACTGCAGTGGATAGCAGCTGAAACTTCTGTTCACATCTTTTAGCTTTATTGGGCTGCGTAGAATCTGTCCCTTGTGTGCAGAATTTACTTATCAGCCACACATTGCAGTAAAGTCACGTGAAGAATGTAGAGTTTCTTTTCTGTGGCATACTCTCTCTGTCTCAAGAATTTCTCCATAATTTCTGGGTGTTGTGGTAGCCTCAAACTCTGTTTTCTTGGTTCCTCAACCCAGAAAGACTGCAGATTTTGGTATTTTAGCTGTCTACCCACCACTCAGTGGGGTGTGTCCTCAGCAAAAAGCTGTTTATATTTAAAAGAGGGCATAGGGGCAACAAACTCTGTCAGCCAGTACTATTCCTAGATGTTGACTCCCAGCAATTTCTGTCTACTATTGTTTTTTCTTTGCCTTTAGATTTTGCATTTGTTTTGTTTTGTCCAGTTTTTGTGATTCTTATCTGAGAGATGGTAGGTTAAATACAAGGTACTCCACCACTAGTGGAAGTAGAACATTTTTCTTTGGTTTCAAGAAGGAAAAAAAAAGATTACCTCAAGTTGTTTTTAGAAAAGAGCATGGGCCAAGAGGCCTTCAAGCAGTGTCTTAAGCAGTGTCTTCTCCTTGATCATTCTAGACATCAGGGACATAGTCTTATTAATATTTTATATCCATTATTAAAAATTTGAAATAAGAAAGCAACATGATATAAGAGGGAAACCTGAGAGTGAGTGGGGCAACAGGAGACCTAAGCTGTAGTCCAGCTCCTTCATAGACCAGGTGGTTTTCTATTATTCCAAAATTAATTTTTTATTTACTTCAAAAAACTGAAAAACACGTGTCTCTATTTATACAATATTTTAAGTTTTATCAGTATCCTAATTTGGCTTTGCCTATATCTTCTAGTGTTATGAAACGTGTTTTTTAAATGTTTTATGTAACTAATGTTAGTATTTGGAGCATCTTTTTGAGTCCATAAAATTTGAGTTGTAAGAAAAGAAAAGTAACATAGCTTAATGAAAAATAAAAAGTAGTACTTTATGGAAAATAGAGACTACTCCTTGAGCGAGAAGAAAATTAGAATAGCATGCTAGTTGCTTACAGTCTCACCTTTCCAAATTTGGACGCTATTAATATCAGTGAAATTCATCTCTGTATTAATTACTACTCCTTAGACCTAAATTACTTGAGGCTCATCAAAAGTCAGCAGAAAAACATTGCAGTTTATGTTTACATTTTTCTGGCCCTGTAGAGCCTACCAATTTATGAGACTTGTTAAGGTCTTCAGATGTTATCCTTGTGGGGTGCTGCTAAGAACACATCTGCTACCTGTACTATTGTATCATCGTCACCTAGTAGTTAATGAGTACACTGCCTACCAGCTGTACTCAGTTTACAAGACAGCACAACTAGTAGCAAAGGCACACCTGTTTAACCAGCTTTTGTTGAGTAAAGATGAAACTATTAAACACATCACACTTGGACCATCCCTGGATAATAAACTATTCTAATTGAGATCTGCATTTGAGTTGTCATTCCAGTAGCAAGCACACACTTGTATAAATTTGTTCTACATTTTCTTGTATCTGGTGGCATGTGTTTATGAGGGAAAATCTCTAGCTACTAAAATGTTTAAGAACTTGTCCATTTTCACATATATTTGGTTGTTTACACTTTGCTTTTCATTGTGGTGTTTTTTCCTATTCTTACAACTCAAATCCTTTGGAACAAAAAGATTGTTTCAAATACTAACATTTGTTGTGTCTGACATTACAGATTTTTTTTTTTCCTTCAAAGGGGTAAAGGAAAGCCAGGAATGAGGAGTTTAAATCTTGAATATTTTCTGTTTGTAATGAAATAATGAAAGTGGGGTTGGCCCTGCTGAAGAGCTCTGATAGGCCCATAATACTGAGTTGAAAGGCCCCTGAAGAGCAGTTTGGAGCAGAAGTATATACATATCTGAATAAATTGGTTGCTCTGATAACAACATTGGGTTGTTTTAGAGTTAGTAAACTCTAAACAGCGTGTCTCCATTGACTCAGAGTGTTGTGCTGACTAAAGAATAAAGATGAATTGCTATGGTTCTCTGTCTCTCAAGAACTGTGAAGAATCTGAGATTTTACCCTACTTACAAGCTAACAAGTGAAGAAGAACTAAAGAGCCTCTTGATGAAAGTGAAAGAGGAGAGTAAAAAAGTTGGCTTAAAGCTCAACATTTAGAAAACTAAGATCATAGCATCCGGTCCCATCACTTCATGGCAAATAGATGGGGAAACAGTGGCTGACTTTATTTTTCTGAGCTCCAAAATCACTGCAGATGGTGACTGCAGCCATGAAATTAAAAGACGCTGACTCCTTGGAAGGAAAGTTATGACCAACCTAGACAGCATATTAAAAAGCAGAGACATTACTTTGCCAACAAAGGTCCATCTAGTCAAGGCTATGGTTTTTCCAGTGGTCATGTATGGATGTGAGAGTTGAACTGTGAAGAAAGCTGAGCGCTGAAGAATTGATGGTTTTGAACTGTGGTGTTGGAGACGATTTTTGAGAGTCCCTTGAACTGCAAGGAGATCCAACCAGTCCATCTTCTAAAGGAGATCAGTCCTGGGTGTTCATTGGGAGAACTGATGTTGAAGCTGAAACTCCAATACTTTGACCATCTGATGCAAACAGCTGACTCATTTGAAAAGACCCTGATGCTGGGAAAGATTGAGGGCAGGAGGAGAAGGGGATGACAGAGGATGAGATGGCTGAATGGCATCATTGACTTGATGGCTATGGGTTTGGGTAGACTCTGAGAGTTGGTGATGGACAGGGAGGCTTGGTGTGGTTCATGGGGTCACAAAGAGTTGGACGTGACTGAGCAACTGAACTGAACTGAACAAGCTAAAAAATTAATCTGCCACAGTTTTATGAATGCTGGCAGATTCCTGGGTCAGAGACAAAGGATTTTATTAGTTCTGGTGGTGGTGGCAGTAGTAGAAATAGTAATAGCCAGAGTACCAGCATTTGTACTATTTGCCCACTTCGTATCACTCTATTTACTCTGTTTACCAGAGTGATATAAAGTGGGTCAAGGGAACCCTGTCTGGAAGGAGACATTATCATATTGGACAATAAACACACCTACTCTCTACTCCAGAGGGTGACTTTATCTTTCATAGCTGCTTGTACTAACAATTTTTTAAAATATTCATCTATTTATTTTGACTGCTTTAGTTCTTAGTTGTGGCATACGCAGTCTTTGATTGTGGCATGAAGTATTCTCTCTAGTTGTGGCACATAGGCTCCAGAGCTCATGGGCTTTGTAGTTGCGACACTCAGGCTCTCTAGTTGTAGCATATGGACTCAGTATTTCTAGCATGCAGGTCTGTTTGCCCCATAGTATGTGGGATCGTAGTTCACTTGGACCAGGAATTGAACCCATGTCCCCTGCATTGGAAGGTGAATTCTTAACCACTGGGTCACCAGGGAAGTCCTTATTCTAACATTTTGAAAAGATAGTCTGGAACAAATAGTCAGTGCTTCAGCTCATAAAATATCCAGAAATGTGAGAGACCTATGGAAAATTGTTGCTTAATGTGACCTGAAGTATGTTCTTTTAAAGCATAATATTATGTGGATGAACCAATAAAAAAACAAAACACATGAATTAAGTTTTTCTCTTCCTCTTAAAATATCGTTGATATTGGATCTAGAAAAATGGTACAGATGAAATTATTTGCAGAGGAGAAATAGAGTCACAGATGAAAAAAACAACCTTATGGTTATCAAGAGGGTGAAAGGGAGGGTGGGGTGAATTGGGAGATTAGGATTTTACATATACACACTACTATAAGTAGAATCGATAACTAATGAGAACCTGCAGTATAGCATAAGGAACCCTACTCAGTGCTCTGTGGTGACCTACATGGGAAGGGAATATAAAAAAGAGTGAAATATATGTGTAACTGATTCACTTTCCTGTACAGCAGAAGCTAACACAACATTGAAAAGCAACTATAATGTCAATTAATTTAAAAAATTAAAAATAAAATGGAGAAAAATTTTTAAAAAGAAAAGAAACATGTACCCCAATGTTCAAAGCAGCATTATTTATAACACTCAAGCTATGGAAGCAATCTGAGTATCCATCAACAGATGAATGGATAAAGATGTGGTCTATATATACAACAGACGATTACTCAATCATAAAATAACAAAATTCTGCCATTTGCTGTAACATGGATGGACTTGGAGGGCATTATGCTAAGAGAAATAAGTCAGAGAAAGATAAATACTAATCTCTTATATGTGGAATCTAAACAACACAACAGACTAGTGAATATAACAAAAAAGAAGCAGACTCACAAGTATAGAGAATAAACTGGTGATTACCAGTAGGGAGATGGTAGGAAGGGACAACATAGAAGTGAAAGAATGGGAGGCACAAACTACTGAGTGTAAGATAGTATTAAGGATTTGTGTACAACACAAGGAATACAGCCAACATTTTGTAATAACTGTAAATGGAAAGTAACCTTGTAAGTTTGTATAAAAATTAGAAAAAAATTTTAGTGTATGAATCAAAACTAATTATGTAACTTTAGTCTCCCGTGACCCAGAAGGTTACAATAGTAACATTTTATATGCACTTACTTTAAGGGGAGCCTGGAATTTAACTGTTATTTTTCTTTCAACTACTCTTTTAAGGATAATATTTTTCAGGTATTGAGGACATGTTTATTATAATTGTTAAACTAGTATTTAATAAAAGTCTTCTGAGTAAAACTTGTGATAGACTATAGCTCAAAGGAAAAATTAACCTGTTTCTTTATAATTCAGAAGAGGAGAAACTATTTAACTGGAAAATTCTTTGTGATGATTTAAATTCTGTCGTACCATTTGATTATTTAATTAGAGTTAGGAACTCTGTGAAAGGAAATAAGAGAAATAAGAATGAGAAGTGGCTAGTTACCAGGGAGGGAGTATATGACCAACCCAGTGGTATTTGGATCTTTGTGTGATGGTTGAGTCTCCCAATTACCGCTCTAGTAGAACTGCAGCAGAATTAACAGTGGTATTTCCCACTCAGTTTTGCTGGTTATAGCCAATGAAACTGACATTCAGATTTAATTAGAATTTACTAAGGCTTTTGTTCCCTCTTTTTTGTTTTAAAGATAAAGTTGGAGGGAGGACAGCTGGATTCTTGAATTATCATTTCTAACCTCATAATTGTTTCCTGAAAATTACAAAAAGAAAAGAACTCCCCACCCCACCCTCTCTTTTTTCTTAACTATTGTGCTTTACCTCTTAAGATGATCTTTGTTTAGCATTTTAGTACTTATACTATAGTTTGAGGGAGAAGAGGGCGAAATATGTGTATGAAAATGCCTAAATTCTCATTTACAATGAGGGGACAGTGGGGGGAAATTTTGATTACAACTGCTTCACTCCTGGAATGACTGATTAGGGATGCAAATCAGAACTAAGTGTATACAGTTTTGATAGGCTGTTTGTTACTGCTAAAGTCCTAGGTTCAAGTTTCAATATTCAAATGTGGAGAAAAGGATGGAATTTCATGAGAACTTAAAATTAGACTCCTAATTGAGAAATTAGAGAAAATGCTTTAACTGTGTGGCCCACTCAAGGCGTTTTTCCGTATGTTTTCTCTCTTGGCTGTCAACAGTCCCATGTGGTAGGTGTTCTCCTCTGGACACATGGAGTCTTCATTGACGATAGGACTTGCATTAGGATTTCTACTGGTTCTTAGTCCCACGTTCTACTTATAGGATGCTGATTGCTCTCTCAAATCCCAGTTATTGAAGAAGCACACTGGTCATACTGTAAACAGACATCCAAGTCATTTGTTCCTGGTCGTAGAATAGAGAGTCCAGCTATAGAGTGCCATATACATGGTCAGTTGATTTCAGCAAAAATGCAAAAGTGATTTAATGAAGAAAGGATAGTCTTTTTAAGAAATAGGAGCAAAGGAACATTTGGAATTAAAAGTGACTCCCAGAATTTAATGCAAGTATAGTGGTTACTCAGAGAAGGCACTGGCAACCCACTCCAGTACTCTTGCCTAGAGAATCCCAGGGACGGGGAGCCTGGTGGCTGCCATCTATGGGGTTGCACAGAGTTGGACACGACTGAAGTGACTTAGCAGCAGCAGCATAGTGGTTACCTCCAACAGGACTACTAGAGAATGCAGTGGGAAAGAGGAGGGATACAGTGGCTTCAAAGATATTGACATTGTGTTAATTCTTCAGGTGTTTCATTGGGCATCATGTGTCTTTATTATTAAAGCCCTACATATATGTTGTATAAATTCTTGACTACATGACTAAATCATTAAGAAATAAAACTTAATTAACTTTGAAAAGATACTGAAGACCTTTTTGGAAAACAGGAAAACCATTGTCAAAATCAGTCAGTCCCACTTTATTAAATAGTTTTTGTCTAGAGCTGTATTAGTTGTTATTTAGGGAAAAAATGACTTTCCATAACATAGGACAGATATTTTATATTCTGGTTTTAGTTTTACTTCTTTTGGTGCTACCATGATATTAACCCTATGTATTTTTGGACTCTGCAGAACAAGAACAGAGGCAGATATGGGAAGTTGGAAGGTTTTCAGCAAGGCCAAAATAATTTAACAACCTGATAGTAAATGATCTATGAAAGAACACCAGCCTTGTTAAGGCCAAGATGTTTATTTGAGAAAAATAATTAGAGCTCAGGTAGGCTTTGTTAGAAGTAGCAACTCAAGTGGGAAGCTTGCCTATGAAGGGGAAGGGGCTTGATAGGAGTAGTGGGGATGGCAAAGATTTAAGTTACATGAAAATAAATAATAATATGTATTGCTGGGGCCTGAAAGACAAGTTCTCACTGGTTGTATTTCTTTCTGGCAGACTTGTGAGGTGTTTTCAAGGGGGAATAAATATTAGTTTTCTGTTTTAAGAAAGGGATAATTTTCGATTTGACTTTGTCTTCTCAGTGTAACATTTGGTACTTGCTTTACAAATGTTATTACTTGTGGCTGAAATACAAGCTCTTGAGTATAGGCTATAATTGAGTTTAGGCTCCTGATTACTCCTGAGGTTAGAATTCTCTCTGGCATCAACAATTTAGATCTATCAAAATGTGTTAATTGTGTTTAATCTTACAATTAAGGTACATGCTCTTGTAATACTGCAGTGTTCAATTCTGATGTTAACCATACAAAATTAGTAAAGATCTCCTAGTTAAAAACATGGTCCTCCAACAGACTGCCCTCGATTCTAACTCTGGTTGAAAGTTTGGAGGGTCTCAGAACACCTATACTTCTGACCAACTGGATACAAATATGGGAGATTCCTGCAACAGCCTCCCTCAGATTTGATAATTAGCTAGAACAACTCACAGAACTCAGGAAAGCACTATACTTATGATTTCAGTTTAATTATGAAGGATACAAATCAGGACCAGCCAAATGAAGAGACACACAGGGTAAAGTCTAAGAGGGTTCCAAACACAGAACTTTCATGCTGTCTCCCCTTGGCATCTGATTTCATCTCCCTCCTAGCACATTGATATGTTCATCAACCAGGAATCTCAACTGAGCTTCTATGTTTTTGTTGGGGGTCACATTTCCAAACCATTGACCGATTGTACCGTTGGCCACATAATTGAACTCAGTCTCCAGCCATCTTGCCCTCATGGGAGTTGGGCTGATATTAAGTGTCTCAAAGTCAACTCTCTGATCACATGGTTGGTATTTCCTGCTTGGTTTGACCCCATTCTGAATCACCTTTTTAGCATAAGCTATCTCAGCTCAGCTCAGTTGCTCTGTCGTGCCCGACTCTTTGCGACCCCATGAATCATAGCATGCCAGGCCTCCCTGTTTAAACTCCCAGAGTTTACCCAAACTCATATCCATTGAGTTGGTGGTGCCATCCAGCCATTTCATCCTCTGTCGTCCCCTCCTCCTCCTGTCCCCAGTCTTTCCCAGCATCAGGGTCTTTTCAAATGAGTCAACTCTTTGCATCAGGTGGCCAAAGTACTGGAGTTTCAGCTTCAACATCAGTCCATCCAGTGAACACCCAGGACTGATCTCCTTTAGGATGAACTGGTTGGATCTCCTTGCAGTCCAAGGGACTCTCAAGAGTCTTCTCCACACCACAGTTCAAAAGCATCAATTCTTAGGCTCTCAGCTTTCTTCACGGTACAACTCTCACATCCATACATAACCACTGGAAAAAGCATAGCCTTGACTAGACAGACCTTTGTTGGCAAAGCAGTGTCTCTGCTTTTTAGTATGCTCTCTAGGTTGGTCATATCTTTTCTTCCAAGGAGTTAAGCGTGTTTTAATTTCATGGCTGTGATCACCATCTGCAGTGATTTTGGAGCCCCCCAAAATAAAGTCTGACACTGTTTCCCCATCTGTTTCCCATGAAGTGATGGGACCGGATGCCATGATCTTCATTTTCTGAATGTTGGGCTTTAAGCCAACTTTTTTACTCTCCTCTTTCACTTTCATCAAGAGGCTCTTTAGTTCCTCTTCACTTTCTGCCATAAAGGTGGTATCATCTGCATATCTGAGGTTATTGATATTTCTCCTGGCAATCTTGATTCCAGCTTGTGCTTCTTCCATCCCAGCATTTCTCATGATGTACTCTGCATATATTTAAATAAGCAGGGTGACAATATACAGCCTTGACGTACTCCTTTTCTTATTTGGAACCAGCCTATTGTTCAGACTGTTGCTTCCTGACCTGCTTACAGGTTTCTCAAGAAGCAGGTCAGGTGGTCTGATATTCCCGTCTCTTTAATAATTTTCCACAGTTTATAGTGATCCACACAGTCAAAGGCTTTGACATAGTCAATAAAGCAGAAATAGATGTTTTTCTGGAAGTCTCTTGCTTTTTAGATGATTCAGCGGATGTTGGCAATTTAAGCTATCTAGGGGCCTACAATGAATCACCTCTAGAGTATAAGCTATCAGAGCCCACCATGAATAACAAGACATTCCTATCAAGGGGGAAATCCCAAGGGTTTTGTTGCTTTCTCCCAGGAACCAGGCACAAAGACCAGTCATATCTGCATTGTACATCACTCTGGATCCAGAGAGTTAAAAGGTAATCAGGGCCTTTGCTCTCTATTTCTGATATTGTCTTTCAAATTAGTATCAATTTATCTTCTCTATTTTGTCTCTTATCATTTTCTCAGTACAGGAAAAACTAGGAATCAAGTGATGAAACCAAAGCCATTACCTTCCCCTCTCACCAAGTCTTTGAAGCTTCTAGCAAGGGAACTCTATTTGTAGCTTCTTCCTTCCCTCTGAGCCATTAAGGCATAGAGTGCAAATGGTGACATAAGTTTTAGCAGGGGCTTCCCAGGTGGCACTAGTATTAAAGAACTCACCTGCCAGTGCAGGAGACATAAGAAACAGGAGTTCAGTCCCTTGGCTAGAAAGATCCCCTGGAGGAGGGCATGGCAGCCCATTCCTGTATTCTTGCCTGGAGAATCCCCAAGGACAGAGGAGTCTGGAGGGCTACAGTCCATAGTGTTGCAAAGAATCAGGGATGACAGAAGTGACTGAGCATGCACACAAGGTTTTACCAAGTGTTATATTGGTGCACCTTTTGAAAAAATGTTTTTAAATTACATGCCAATTATTAAAAAAAAAAAGTGGAGAATTCACATTAATGTGAACTTTCAAACTTGTCTTAAAGTTTAAAAATATATGTATCTCTGGCCTGTGTTCCTACATAGCAATATTTGGCTGCAGTTTAGGAATCTCTGCAGTTGATCACAATTCTCACCTCCCTCATCCTCCTACTTCCATTGAGCAGCGTGATTAAAAAACAAACAAACTATTTTTTGTCAGAGTGTAGCCAGTTAGCAATGTTGTGATAGCTTCAGGTGAACAGTGAACAGACTCAGCCATACATATACATGTGTCCATTCTCCCCCATACTCCACAGCCATCCAGGCTGGCACATAACATTGAGCAGAGGTTCCATGTGCTATATGGGAGGCCCTTGTTGGTTATCCATTTTGAATATAGCGGAGTGTACACGTCCATCCCAAACTCCTTAAGTGGCCCTTCCCCCTGACAGTCATAAGGTCATTTTCTAAGTCTGTGAGTCTTTCTGTTTTGTAAGTTCATTTGTATCATTTCTTTTCCGATTCCACATTTAAGGGATATCATTTAAGGGATTCCACATTTAAGGGCTACCTTCTCTGTCTGACTTATATCACTCAATATAACAATCTCTAGGTCCACCCATGTTGCTGCAAATGGCATTATTTCATTCTTTTTAATGGCTGGGTGATATTTCATTGAATATATATAACACATCTTCTTTATCCATTCCTCTGTCAGTGGACATTTAGGTTTCTTCCATGTCTTGGCTGTTGTAAACAGTGCTGTAGTGAGCACTGGGGTGCATATATCCTTCGGATCATGTTTTTCTCTGGATGTATTCCCCAGAGTGGATTACAGGTTCATATGGTAGTTTTTTAAGGAACCTCCATAATCTTCTTCATAGTAGCTGTGCCAGTTTACATTCACCCCCAACAGTGTAGAAGGGTTCCCTTCCCTCCACACCCTCTCAAGCATTTATCGTTAGTGGATATTTTGATAGTAACCATTCTGGCTGGTGTGAGGTGATATCTCATTGTAAGTTTGATTTGCAGTTCTCTAATAATTAGCAATTTTTAACATCTTTTCATGTGCCTTTTGGCCATCTGTGTGTCTTCTTTGGAGAAATATCTATTTAGGTCTTCTGCCTATTTGTGGATTGGGTTGTTTGTTTGATGCTGTTAAGCATCATGAGCTGTTTGTAAATTTTGGAGATTAATCCCTTGTCAATCACATCATTTGCAAGTATTTTCTCCCAGACTATGTGTTGTCTTTTCATACTGTTTATTGTTTCCTTTGCTGTGAAAAAGCTTTTAAGCTTAAGTAGGTCCCATTTGTTTATTTTTGTTTTTATTTCCATCATTCTGGGAGGCAGATCAAAAAAATATTACTGTAATTTAATTTATGCTAGAGAGTGCCCTGCCTATGTTTTCCTTTAGGGATTTTATAGTGTCTGGTCTCAGCTTTAGGTCTTTAATCCATTTTGAGCTTTGTTTTTGTGTATGGTAATAAAGAATGATCTGATTTCATTTTTTTTCTTATAGGTAGCTATCCAGTTTTCAAAGCACCATTTGTTGAAGAGATGGTCTTTCCAACATTGTGTAGTCTTGCCTCCTTTGTCATAGATTAATTGACTGTGGATGCATGAGTTTGTTTTGGGGTTTTCTATCCTGTTCCATTGATCTATATTTCTATTTTTGTGCCAGTACCATGCTGTTTCGATGACTGTAGCTTTGCAGTATCGTCTGGAGTCAGGGAAATTGATTCTTCCAGCTCCATTTTTCTATCTCAGGATTGCTTTAGCTATTCGGGGTCTTTGATGTATCCATACAAATTTTAAGATTTTTTTGTTCTAGTTCTGTGAAAAATGACATTTGGTAATTTGCTCGGGATTGCACTGAATCTATAGATTGCCTTGGGTAGTATAGTCATTTTGACAGTATTGATTCTTCCAATCCACAAACATGGTATATCTTTCTATCTGTTTGTGTCTTCTTCTATTTCTTTCATCATTATCTTACAGTTTCCAGAGTACAGGTCTTTCATCTCTTTAGGTAGATTTATTCCTAGGTTTTTTTGTTTGTTTGTGATGGTAAATGAAACTGTTTCCTGAATTTCTCTTTCTGATCTTTTGATGTTGGTATGTAGAAATACAACAGGTTTCTGAGTATTAATTTTGCACCTGAAACTTTACTAAATGAGTTCTAGTAGTTTTCTGGTAGCATCTTTAGAATCTTTTATGTAGAGTATCATGTCATCTGCAAACAGTGACAGTTTAACTTCTTTGGATTCCCTTTACTTCTTTTTCTCCTCTAATTGCTGTAGCTAGAGCTCCCAAAACTATGTTGAATAAAAGTGGTCAGAGTGGACATCCTTGTCTTGGTCCTGATTTTAGAGTAAATGCTTTCAGCTTTTCGCCTTTGAATATGATGTTAGCTCTAGATTTGTCATATATGGCCTTTATTATGTTGAGATATGTTCCCTCTTTGCCCACTTTCTGGAGCATTTTTATCATAAATGTGTATGTGAGAGTTGGACTATAAAGAAAGCTGAGTGCCAAAGAATTGATGCTTTTGAACTGTGGTGTTGGAGAAGATTCTTGAGAATCCCTTGGCCTGCAAGGAGATCCAACCAGTCCATCCTAAAGGAGATCAGTCCTGGGTGTTTACTGGAAGGACTGATGTTGAAGCTGAAACTCCAGTACTTTGGCCACCTGATGCGAAGAGCTGGCTCATTTGAAAAGACCCTGATGCTGGGAAAGATTGAAGGCAGGAAGAGAAGTGGACGACAGAGGATGAGATGATGGCATCACCGACTCAGTGGACATGGGTTTGGATAGACTCCGGGAGCTGGTGATGGACAGGAAGGCCTGGCGTGCTGAGGTTCATGGGGTCGCAGAGTCGGACACGACTGAGCGACTGAACTGAACTGTACTGTATTTTGTCAAAAACTTTTTCTGCATCTATTGAGATGATCATATGGTTTTTATTCTTCAATTTGTTGATATGATGTATCACATTCATTGATTTGTGGATGTTGAAAAATCCTTGCATCCCTGGGATGAATCCCACCTGATTATGGTATATGATCTTTTAATATACTGTTGTAGTATTTTGTTGAGGATTTTTACATCTGTGTTCATCAGTGATATTGGCCTATAAGTTTCTTTTTTTGTGGTATCTTTGTCTGGTTTTGGTATCCAGGTGATGGTGGCCTCAGAATAGGTTTGGAAGTTTTCCTTCCTCTGCAATTTTTTGGGATAATTTCAGAAGGATAGGTGTTAACTGTTCGCTAAATGTTTGATAGAATTCACCTGTGAAGCCATCAAGTCCTGGACTTTTGTTGTTGGCAGCTTTTAAGTCACAGTTTCAATTTCAGTGCTGATGATTGGTTTGTTCACATTGTATGTTTCTTCCTGGTTCAGTCTTGGGAGACTGTACCTTTCTAAGAATTTGTTCATTTCTTCCAGGTTGCCCATTTTATTGGCATACAGTGAGCAACTTGATGTTTAAGGAATCTCTGAGTTTAAAAGGAAAAAAAGCCCACAGCCCTCTGCTTATGCCATCTCAGTTCATTCTGGTTATGGTCAGGAGAGGTGAGCATTGTAACTCCCATTTTGTAGTTGAACAAAATGAAACTGGGTTGTGGTTGGGGAAAAGTTGCAGATACAGATTTGACAGCAGCATTAGTGGAGGTTGTATGCTATTGACGTCCAGCAGAGGATTGCTTTATAGTCCCAACTCTGTTTATTTGTTTGTTTGACTGTGCCAGGTCTTCCATCTTCATTGCAGCATGCAGAATCTTCAGTTGCTGCATGCAAAATCTTTAGTTGTAGCATATGGGGTCTAGTTCTCTGACCAAGCATTAAACCTGGGCCCCTTGCATTTGGAGAGTTAGTCTTAGTCATTGGACCCCTGGGGAAGACCCTCACCTTTCTTTAAACAGTCACTAAATGGAATAAATAGATTCCTTTTCCAGTAAATTTTATTTATCAAGCACCATTTCAAAAATTACCAAAAAATTCACAAAATTTATAAAAAATACAGAAATATGTAAAACTTACATATCCCTCAATTCTGCCAATAGTAGTATTCTTTCACTTTGTCTTCCTTGTTAAATATAATCATACTTACAAGGTTTTGAGGAGTAGTTGGATGCTTTTGCCAAAATTGGATTATGTTGTATGATACAAATTATTCTGCTAACTTGCTTTATTGCTAAATAAAGTTTTCAAGGTCAGTAGATACAACCATAAATCACTCTTTTTTTTTTTTTTGTCTGCTGCCATGTGGCATGTAGAATCTTTAGTTGCCCTACCAGAGATTGAACCCATGCCTTCTGCAGTGTAAGTGCAGCTTCTTAACCACTTGGCCACCAGGGAAGTCCTAAATCACTCTTTTTTTAATAGCTTACTATTAAAAAATAAGCATAATACTTACTCCACAATCTAGTCAAATATTAGTGATATTCAAGATATTTCCACTTTGTTTTTAATTGCTGTTTCTGTCACTACATACAATCTAGCAGAACAGTAGCTTTATGTATGATTATATGTCCTTACATACTGGTGTTTTTGTTTCTGTAAGAGAATGTTAAAAGTAGAGTGTTTGTTATCAGAGGCGTCTGTACCTTAACTTTTAATAGTTATTGCTAGATCACTTTTTTCCCCCCACTTTTTTAAAGGTTATGATAATTCACAGTTCTGCAGCACACACAATATTTCTTTTTTTGCCTTCATCTTTACCATCCCTGAATGTTATCATTCTTAATTTTTCTTGTATTGGATTTTAAAAAAGTGATATCCCATTGTTGCTCTGTATTTTCATGACCCCTAGCAAGGTTGAGGCTGTTGCCATAGGTCATATGTCATAGAGATGTCTGGTATCTCTTATTAGCTGCTTGTATATATCCTATGCCTGTTTTTTTTTTAATTGGATGGCTTATGATTTATCAACTTAGAAGTTCTTTGTATTATAGGAATTTTAAATCTGTTGTGTATTACAGACACTTATCATTAGACCTCAAAATAAACCTTGTATCCATTTATTTAATACAACTTATCACTCAGTAGAAGGTTAAGAATTGGATTTAGGAATCCTCTCCCTATAAAAATGACCAAATTCCCAAAGCCTGTTGTTTTTATGTATAATTTGTGATTCTCAATTTCTTTATTTCTCTGTTTTGCTGAAGAATAGAACAAAGACTTCCCCCCCCCAGTTTTGAATGTGTATAGCCTTTGTCACTACTCCTCTGTTTCTTGTAAAATGATAATTAAGATCTCAAGATTTGATTACATTTAGATTAGACATTTTTATCAAGTTCATAGGTAAATTTTTAAACAAATTTTACAGAGAGAGGAAGGAGAGATGCTATTTAGGGTATAGAATGTTGTGGAAAAAACTAGTATCTTGAGAAAGTATGGCCAGAAAGGAGGGAGTGACAGAATAATAGTTCTAGGTACTGGAGATAAAGAAGTTCTTAGTTTTCATGAAGTCATTCCTCATTAGTGGACACATTGCACTCAAAGTATTCAGTTAGGTTGGCTACTGAAATTCTGACTTTTGAAATTTAATTGAGCATCTCTTCTCTCCTAAATAAGCACAAACTTTAGGTAAACCTGAGGTAAGAAAAATGATACCAGAATAACCCCACTGATCAGTGATAATGAAGGCCTTTAATCTGAGCAATTCAGAGAGCTACGGGAACATTGTCTCATAATTCTGAAATGTTCTCTGAAGTAGGTAGGCAAATACTGTTACCCTGACTTACAGATGTATTGATAGTGTATGGTCTTTAAAAGGTTAGAGAGCTGCTCCACGTGCAGCTAAAGGCAAAGGTAGGGATGAATTTTAAAAACTTTTTTAATCTTTCAAGAGCACTCTACGCCCACAATTGTTCTTTTCAGAACTGTAAAGGTTATTATAATGTTCCAGTTCCAGTTCAGTTGCTCAGTCATGTCCAACTCTTTGCGACCCCACGAACCTCAGCACGCCAGGCCTTCCTGTCCATCACCAACTTCCAGAGCCCACCCAAACCCATGGCCATTGAGTCGGTGATGCCATCCAACCATCTCATCCTCTGTCATCCCCTTCTCCTCCTGCCTTCAATCTATCCCAGCATCAAGGTCTTTTCAAATGAGTCAGCTCTTTGCTTGAGGTGGCCAAAGTATTGGAGTTTCAGCTTCAACATCAGTCCTTCCAGTGAACACCTAGGACTGATCTCCTTTAGGATAGACTGATTGGATCTCCTTGCAGTCCAAGGGACTCTCAAGAGTCTTCTCCAACACCATAGTTGAAAAGCATCAATTCTTCGGCGCTCAGCTTTACATCCAGGCATGACTGTTGGAAAAATCATAGCCTTGACTAGAGGGACCTTTGTTGGCAAAAGAATGTCTCTGCTTTTTAATATGCTGTCTAGGTTGGTCATAACTTTCCTTCCAAGGAGTAAGCGTCTTTTAATTTTATGGCTGCACTTACCATCTGCAGTGATTTTGGAGCCCCAAAAAATAAAGTCAGCCACTGTTTTCACTGTTTCCCCATCAATTTGCCATGAAGTGATAGGACCAGATGCCATGATCTTAGTTTTCTGAATGTTGAGCTTTAAGCCAACTTTTTCACTCTCCTCTTTCATTTTCATCAAGAGGCTCTTTAGTTCTTCTTCACTTTCTGCCATAAGGGTGGTGTCATCTGCATATCTGAGGTTACTGACATTTCTCCCGGCAATCTTGATTCCAGCTTGTGCTTCCTCCAGCTCAGCGTTTCTCATGATGTACTCTGCATATAAGTCAAATAAGCAGGGTGACAATTTACAAGCTTGACGTACTCCTTGTCTTGTTTGGAACCAGTCTGTTGTTCCATGTCCAGTTCTAACTGTTGCTTTCTGACCTGCATACAGGTTTCTCAAGAGGCAGGTCAGGTGGTCTGGTATTCCCATCTCTTTCAGAATTTTCCACAGCTTATTGTGATCCACACAGTCAAAGGCTTTGGCACAGTCAGTAAAGCATATATAGATGTTTTTCTGGAACTCTCTTGCTTTTTTGATGATCCATCGGATGTTGGCAATTTGATCTCTGGTTCCTCTGCCTTTTCTAAAACCAGCTTGAACATCTGGAAGCTCACAGCTCACGTATTGCTGAAGCCTGGCTTGGAGAATTTTGGAGCATTACTCTTCTAGCGTGTGAGATGAGTGCAGTCGTGCAGTAGTTTGAGCATTCTTTGACATTGCCTTTCTTTGGGATTGGAATGAAAACTGACCTTTTCTAGTCCTGTGGCAACTGCTGAGCTTTCCAAATTTGCTGGCATAGTGAGTGCAGCACTTTCACAGCATCATCTTTTAGGATTTGAAATAGCTCAGCTGGAATTCCATCACCTCCACTAGCTTCGTTCGTAGTGATGCTTCCTAAGGCCCGCTTGACTTCACATTCCAGGATGTCTGGCTCTACGTGAGTGTGAGTGACCACGCCATTGTGATTATCTGGGTCGTGAAGGTCTCTTTTGTACAGTTCTGTGTACTCTTGCCACTTCTTCTTAATATCTTCTGCTTCTGTTAGGTTCATATCATTTCTGTCCTTTATTGTAATGTAGTTTGAAATTTTTTCTAGTCAAAAAATAAAAACCTGAAATGAAAATTTTAGTCTCTTCTGGTTAGTGCATTTAATACTCAACTTAAATATTCCTATTGGTTGGTTAATAAATAGTTAAAGATGGTCCCTTGTATCAAAAACATTTAAGACATTACAAAGAACAATGGACATACTGTCATTTCATATTTATCACTTAAATGTCCTTAGTGTAACATTTTGTTCTTAAATGTTCTCCAGGCTGTATAGTGTATCTAGTAACTAAAATCCATTTGGATTGTGGATTATTACTATTGAATAGATAGATTTCTATACACGAATGTGTGTTATTCTTATTTTAGACATGTTTCTCACTCCCCGTTTCAATTAATGGCATCACCATCACACAAATCACACTGGAAATATTAGTGATTGTCATTTCTTTTCTCTCCCTTGCCTCCAATCCATTCGGTTACCTAGTCCTTTATGTCTGCATTTTTTGGGGTATCCATCTATCCATTTATTCCCATGGGCATCGCCTTAGCTCAGGCTTTTTACTCATTTCTAATCTCTTGCATCTCAGTCTTTCACACTGCTTCCTAAAATATACAGTTGACCATTTAACTCCTCTTGAATGGCTTTCATTCCTGATGGAGCTAGGCATTGAATCCATATGCCTTACTATGAAATCTCCTCATGGCTGTATCTCATCCTGACTCTTCTTCTATTACACTAGACTTTAAAACTTTATGCAAAAACTCCCCACTATTTTTGTACTTTTACTCTTCCCTTTTCTTCAAAACAGGCTTACCCAGTGTCTCAGTGGTAAAGAATTCACCTTTAGTGTAGGAGATCCAGGAGACGCGGGTTTGATCCCTGGGTCGGGAAGACCCCCTGAAGGAGGGCATGGCAACCCACTTCAGTATTCTTGCATGAAGAATCCCATGGACAGAGGAGCCTGGCAGGCTACAGTCTATGAGGTTGCCCAGAGTCAGACACGGCTGAAGCGACTGAGCACGCATGCATACATACACGCTTCTTCAAAATATAACTGTTTCTTCCTATAGAAATCTAAATACATAAGTCATTTCCTTCATGAATCTCCTTAATTCTTTCAGTCAGATGTAATATCCTCCTGTATATATTGAGTTGGCCAAAAGGTTTTTAGGATTTTTCTGTAAGATGTTATGGGAAACCCAAAAAAACTTTTTGGCCAGCCCAATACATTTGTAATACCTGGGCTAAACCTTTTTCTATTATGTCCTTGACATTTTATTTTGAATTGTAGTTTATTGTATATATACAGCACTTTCATGCATCATGAGCTTGCTATCGGTGAAGACTGTACATAGAACACAGTACACTCTAATAACTTTTCATGTAGTAGTCTTAGCTTTCAACTTTAACTGAAATGCTGTTATTTGTTGAGCAGATCAATTTCACAAATTTATTCATCTTCCTACTACTCCTAAAAAATGACTAGAAAGAATAATTTTGTTTCACAGATGTTAAAAATCCAGAAAAAAAATTTCTATCTTTGGACATGTTTCTTGAAATCACCAATATATTGGATTGGTCAAAAAGTTCATACAGGTTTTTCCACAAGATGTTGTGGAGCCAGCCTAACAGCTAGAAATGGATTCTTCTTTTGTCCATTGTAAACTATTCTAAACATTCAAAATTTTAAAGCATGTGTTCCACCTGTATTCATTTCTATGAAGTCATTGTAGGACATTAATACAGGCTGACAGAATTAAAAATTCACCCTCATTTGTTCCATTCCTCTGTTCTTCTCACCAGCTGCTCTTCATAGTTTAGAAGTGCCTGCTATGTGCCAGGCACAGTTCTAGGTGCTAGGGATACAACTGTAAACAAACCAAACATAATCTGTTTTCTAGTTTCAAGAAGCACTCATGTTGTGTTGTTCAGTCACTCAGTCATGTCTGACTCTTTGCCCTCCTATGGACTGCAGCATGCCAGGCTTCCCTGTCTTTCACTGTCTCCTGGAGTTTGCTCAAACTCATGTCCATTGAGTAGGTGATGCCATCCAACCATCTCATCCTCTGTTGCATAAAGTCATATAAAGAAAGCAAATATATACACTACAGCAGATTAAGAACTGTACGAAATGCT
Source organism: Antilocapra americana (assembly GCA_007570785.1). Classification (NCBI taxonomy): domain Eukaryota; kingdom Metazoa; phylum Chordata; class Mammalia; order Artiodactyla; family Antilocapridae; genus Antilocapra; species Antilocapra americana. The sequence continues at coordinate 14,269,826 of ML662449.1, read as the reverse complement.
AAGAAATACAGAAAATCTATTTCTATTTGACTGGGCTAAATTACTTGCTCTGAGTTTAAATTAATATGTAAATCTTTGCTCATCTGTCACATTCCTTGCCCATGCTAATTTTGTTTAGGTTTGTATTTTGGGTTCCAAATTACATAGTAATATATAGAATTTATTAAACTTAGATATAATTTTAGAAATAAATGTTTTTCGTGATAAATCATATAAGTTCTTAGGAAATCATAAACATCAAATTTTTAAATTTTTAATAATTTTTCAGCATTAGGGGATTATATTTAAATGCTAATTTTAAAAAACTTTAGAAAATGAACAATCATTTTTTACTTTGTGAAAGTGTTTTTTTACATGTATGGTAGTATGCTTGAATCATGGTGCACTCACACACAGGCATCATATTTAGTCATATGAACAATTTGTTTCCATTGGGTACCGGTTAATCTTACACGTTTGCTAATCTTAAATGGCCATCACATCCACTTGGCTTTAAAAGTTGTCTGTGCTCTCCCTAGGGTAGCTTATTTTCTGCTCTTCCTAAGCTATAGCAAAATACATCTATCATTGTCTATGCTACCCTGCCAACTAACCTAAGAGAAACTACTTTTCCTATAGTCATTGCTGTGTGAGTAGTAAACCATGCTAGCTTTTCATCCCTACCCACTGACTCATAGTTAATTAGATCAGAGGGAACCCTAAACAAGTATTTGTGACATGGTTTGGTTTAACAGGCTGTTTCTGAGCCATGGTTTTGGGTTGAGATAGACTCTTTTCAGAATTTTCAACTTATTGGTGTAGAGAAGCTGCCAGATGGTGATGAGCATTGTAGCTGAGAGGTCATATAGAACTTGTTAATTATTGGTCATATGTATACTGTAGGATTGTTTTCTGGAAAGAAGAGAATAGAACTAAGATGTGTGTGTTTGGGAGGGGTGGTGATGTGTTCATGGGTCTGTGTGTGAGTATGTGTGTATGTGAGAGAGAATAATAACTGTTCCTGATGGTCTTGTAAGTGTTGAGAGGCCCAGTCTGGTTTCCTCACTGTCCTACAGACCTACCATGCTCATTCCCAACTCTGCGTATTTGCATACATTAGTTTACCTGTTTTTGGTCTTTCTTCTCACTTCAGGTCACCTTGAATAGTACCACCAGGTTAGTGTTCCTTAAAATTTTCTAATAATGATATTTATTTGACCAAAAATCATTAATGGTTCCCATGTTACCTTTGTGATAAAGTTTAATTTCCTTAGTTATATGTATATGATCTTTTTCAACTGTTTTCTAGGATGTTTTGTCCAAAAGAACAAAGCCTATATAGTTTGGTATTTTAGTATATCAGATCGTGGTAAATAGATCCATAGTTCTATTCTTTTGGCCATTTGTCTCCAGGAACTTTACTGAGAATATCAGTTGGACTGGGAGGCCCATAATCATTTGTTGCAGAAGCAAAAAGAAATAGGTCTGAGACTGAAACATAAGCTGCCAGAGACGTCTCTCTACATGTTGAATGCAAATGAATAGTGGTGTGTTTGGGGATAGGGCTCCTGGTGGGAAACTGTGAATCCAGGCCTCTCTATCCAGCTTCTTGCCAGATGACAGGCAAGTCATTAACCTGACAATGTTGCCAAACTGTCCAGTAACCCTTACTTTCTGTTTTAAATTCTAAATGTTTTTATTGATCAGAAAGAAATAACCCTTCAGAGATTATTTAATTTTTGCTTTGAAAGCTTTGACCAACAATTCAGTGCCAACAAAATTGATTTGTAGTGTGGTTGGTTAAATTGGCATTCATTTCGGAATTTTTCAGGACTTCCAAGATGTATGGGTCAGCATTCAGCCTTATCCTCTATTTTGTAAAAGTTAGTAAGAATAGAAACATATAACTCCTAGCAAGATATGAAGTACAATGATTTCCCCTCCTTGTCATGGCCTTTTAGTTTTTAAAGGTTATTTCTTAAAATCTTAACTTTTTACTTCAGAATTCAAGATTTTCACAGTCTTCTCCCATCTGCATCTTTTTCATTCTGTAAAGGAATTCTCTTTTTTAGCTGAGCAAGTCTGTCCATTCTCTTTCCTCCCCACAACATGCCAGGCATATTTCTCCCTCAGTGTTTCTGCATATAATGTTTGCCTGGCTTGAAATGTCCTCTCTCCTATCTCTAACTGGCAAGGCCTGACTTAATATTTACTTCCTCAAATCAAAATAATGTAAATTATAAATCAGCATCAATAAATACTTTTAAAATAAATGACTCATCCTTTTACTGGCAGAAGACATACACACTATGAATTTATAGTTATCCCAGGTGAGTGAGCAGTTTGCAAGTAAAAATCTCAGGAACATCACACAAAAATGTAATTTCTTCAATTTTTTGAAATAACAAAAAATGGTCAACAGTGGGCCCACTTCTCTACAAATAATAGGTTAAGGCTGAGAAATTATTATCCTTTTAAATAATACTTGTATTTACCACTTTGATCCTACCACTCCTCATTATCTCCCCATATTGCCCTAGGCTCCTTTGGCTCTCTACTTGGCCTTCTGCCCCATAGGCAGTTGAATTTAAGATAGTGGTTATGGAGATACCCAAGTATAGTCTTCTAGGAAGAAAAGAGAAAAGTCTTTGATAGTCTTTGTCTTAACAGCTAAGGTGACTTCATATTTATTTCTTACCTCCTAATTGATAATAGTTAGTGAAAATAATTCATAAAGTAAGGATACTTAATCATGGGGTAAATTACCAAGAAATGAAATACCCTTCAGAAAGTAATGTTCTGATCTTAGCGTAGAGTAAGGAATAATCACTAAGAAGTCCGTCTTGAGACTTGACATTGCTTTTTAGGATCTATTTCCTCCAAAAGGTGAGCGCTTTGAGACAACAGTGGAAGCAAAGATTTCAGAACAGCTAATATACAGGAGTAGGGATTCATTTGGTTGGAAATATAGTTACTGTTCCTTTTTTCATCTGCCTTCCTGTAAACATTTTGATTACACAATAATAATTGATATTTGTCCAGTGTTTTAAATAAGTCCTTTTATCATATTACCTCATTTAAATTTCCTGAAACCCCTACACAGTGGGATACAGTCAATGAAGAACGTCAAACTCTGGAAGTTTGAGTGAATTACCTAAGTTCACATGAATGCTAAGTGATAGAATTGGAACTAGATCCTTGATCTTGAGATTTCTGGTCTTGTTCTCTGTAATTTTATATTGCCTGGGCCTTCATTATCTTCCTATGAATGATCTCATTCTGCTTTTGTATGTGTTACCAAAGGACAAGGGTAATGATGCCAAGTCCATAGCAAGGAGACAATAATGTGAGAATTGCATTTTAGAACTGGGTCAGTGTCTTATGGGCTTCCCAGGTGGCACAGTGGTAAAGTGCCTGCCAATTCAGGAGATGCAAGAGACACTGGTTTGATCTCTGGGTCAGGAATATCCCCTGGAGAAGGAAATGGCAACCCATTTCATTATTCGTGCCTGGAAAATTTCATGTACAGAGGAGCCTGGCAAGCTACAGTCCATGGGGTCACAAAGAGTCAGACACGACTGAGCACAGTACAGTATAGCATCAGCATCTTATAATTTATTCAGTCTTCTTTCTTCCTTGAGTAAACTACCTGGAGTGGCTAGCAGTTTTCTCAGAATGTCAAGAGTCTTTTTTTTCTCCCTCCGCTGCACAGCTTGGGAAATCTTAATTCCCCAACTTGGAAGGCAGCTATGCTCACCACTATACCACCAACGCTTAATTCCCCAACTTGGGATTGAGCTGGGACCCTCTGAAGTGAAAGCATGGAGTCCTAACCACTGGACCTCCAGGGAATCCTGAATGTCAGAAGTCTTGATCTACATGTCTATTGTACGTCAAAAACATTCACCTACATAATCTGGTGAAATTGCCTTTTAAATTGTTTTAATTTATTGCCTCTTTTCCCATTAGAATGTTAGCTCTTCAAGGGCAGAGGCTCCATCTTGCTTACCATTGGTATAGTCCTCTGTTTAGAACTATACCTAGCAGATATGAGACAGTTAATAAGTATCTGATGTCTGATTCACTTACTTAGTGTTTTATGATCTTTGCATTGAGAACCTGCTGCCCCGCATCAAATGTTGGTTGTTTTTCTGACATTGACTTTATCGTTTAGGTCTGACATGGGTGGTCAGCCTTATGAAGGAGTATGGACATTGACCTAGAGCAGCTTGGAGTTAAAACAAAGAATTTTATGTGATAAAAGTGTGTGTGTGTGTGTGTGTGTGTGTGCGCGCGGGCGCACGCACATGAGCTCAGTTGCTCAGTCATGTCAGACTCTTGGCAACCCCGTGGACTGCAGCCCACCAGGCTCCTCTGTCCATAGAATTTTCCAGGCAAGAATACTGGAGTGGTTTGCCATTTCCTACTCCAGAGGAAAGAGTCAAGTGGCAAACAGGTTTGTATTTGTATACCTTTTTTCTCGGTGCTGCTTGTATTTGGCCCTTTGGGGCTATCAATACTTTCAAGTCCCTTTAGTTCAGAAGTGTCCTGTGTTAAGGTCTGTCCATTGCCACGAAGCGGGAGAGGCTGGGAAGTGTTGCTTTATTGGATTACAAGCAGAGTTTAAGATTTTGAACTTTAGCAGGAAGTCTTCTACATGGTAAGAGTTTTGTGATAATGCAGACGAGGTAAATACACAGACATGTTTGAACCAGTGCATCAGCAAGTCTGCTACTTCCAAAAAGAGAAAGCATAAAAGTTGAGATTCTGAAAAGTTAAGAAGGGCTTTCTGTTTAGTCCTGAGGCTTTGCCAGTTTCTTCATAGTTGAGCTTGGCTTTCGCTAATTCCTAATATTTGAATCCATTGGGTGGTCATGTTGAATAAAGACCTCTATTAAGAAGGCAAAAGAGGACAAATCCTGTGCCTGATTCTTTCAAGGAGAAAAAACTGTTGAAAGAGCACAAGGCTCTCAGGAGGTTAAGTAACACTGTAAAAACATGCAGAAGTTGATTTACTGTTTGGGGCTTGTCATAGCCTGAGGCCATTGGTGCTGTTTTCCACTGTGAGAACTTTTTTGTTTCTCCAGGACAGTGTTAGGTCCTAGCAGTCTTTCACATGACTGTTTGTCACTATTGAAAGCGAAGTGTCTGTTCTGAAGAAAACAGGGCTGTAGCTAAAGTGTTCAGCAGAACTCCTTTGAAAAGTGTCAGAGGGCAGGATGTGTGTAACACAATAGAAAGAAACACTAACATTTTTTGTTTATTTACGGTTTTTAAAATTTTAATTTATTTAAATTTATTTTTAGCTTCTCTGGGTCTTTGTTGCTGTGTGCAGGCTTTTCTCTAGTTGTAGCAAGCAGGGGCTACTCTGTCTAGATGCCGTGCTCAGGCTTCTCACTGTGATGGCTTCTCTTGTTGCAGAGCAAGAGCTCCAGGCGCACAGTCTTCAGTAGTCGTGGCGCATGGACTCGGTTGCCCCTTGACATGTGAAATCCTGATTCAATCCATATCCCTGCATTGGTAGGCATATTCTTAACTGCTGAACCACCAGAGAAGTCCGAGATTAACATTTACTGAGGGCCTGTTTCACACTAGACGGTGCTGGGTTCTTGCAAATGTGCTGTCTAATTTAGTATTTATAAGAGTCCTATAAGATAGCTATTATTTTTCCATTTTCTAGATTTGGAAACCTAAAAGCTTGGGGAAATTAGATGACTTTCCCAGGGTCACCCAACTGTTAATAGTGGAGCCATGTCTAAATGCAAACTGTCTAACTCTCAAACCAGTGATTTTTTCCCTTCATAATATTGCTTTGGGTTTCATGTTTCATCATGGAGAGGTCTCATTTCTTGATCTTCCTATACGGGGAGATGGAAGCAGAGTATGAAATGGCAGAGTTTACTTGCATTTACCACTCTTTTCTGACCCTAACCTTCAAAATGTCTTAAATATACTGAACTTTTAAACATAATACTGAGTAGGATCTTAATGGGTGATGCAGCGGAGTGGCTGAGAAGTGCTTTTCTCCCTAAAGATGTTTACAAAAGTATTTATTACTTTCTGGAAATGTCCAATTATGAGCCATTATGTCCCAAAGAATAGAAGTTAATAGTGACCTTCAGGGTATATAGCATCATCATTGTCTTTGATTTAGACTTAACCTCTAGTTGAGAATTCCCATTTCTGAAACAGTTCATTTTAATCTGAGTATTTTTTGAAGGCAGACTCAGACTTAAGGTCTCTATCCAATAAATGACAGAATTATTGGAAGTTCTGTGTTCATACTATAGTATTTTTACTCTTCACTGATGAAGATAAAGGCTTCACATAAAAATTTTCTCTTGTTGTTTCAGACTACAGATGTAAGCCCTCATTTCAGTATGGTGATGAGACCATAATTTTCCTTTCGCTTTGCTGGAGGCCCCTTCTCACAGTTTGAAATGTAGGACACAGGAACTTACTTGTTTGCTTCATTATATTTTTTCCCCTAGGGATCATTTAACTTTCATCTGAAGTTCTAATTGAGGGCAAACCCTAAAAATGGTGATATATTTGAGATAGTAACCTAGAAAAATAACATTTAAATTCGATTCCAAATCTCAAAGTGGATTTGTATATTTGTATCTTCAATACTTTGAAGAATTGGTTTAGCTACTATACTCCTTTTTGTTTGTTTGATTGGTTTTGTTTTAATCTGTGACATAGAGGAGTGATTTAACATAAATAGAATAATTTTATTGTATTCTAAGAGAAGGTGGGGGAGAATGAGATCATCATGCTGAACCAATAGATTGGAAATACTCTGTACTCAAGCTCCCTTACCATCTTGCTCTGGACAAGGGAATTATGGAAATGAAGTAAGAATGGCATCTTAACTGTGGACTTCCTGATTTTCAGTGTTATTGCTGAATATTAAAATTATCTCTCAATTTGACTATAAGAAAATTGCTTGATTTGGATATTCTGTTTTTTCTTAGACTTGACAGAGACAAATTGACAGGGAGGGATAGGCTTGCGCCTGAGCTCCTGACACTGCTTTTAGTCCCGGTATTCACAAGCAGTCCTCTAAACAAGTTCACATTTTTGGCAGCTGTAACCTGGAATTGATAGAGATGCTGCTTAATCAACCAATATTATTTTAATGTTCCTGGGGTATGAGATACTGTGGTAAAATCAGAGAAGTGTAAGATTCAGCTTACCCCACTCCAAACTGTGTTACTTTGCTTTGAATGTGCTATCTCACTCAACCTTCACAGCAATCCTGTCCGTTAAATCTGTTAACAATCATCATTTCGAAGTTTAGGAATTTAAAACTTAGGAAGCCACACAGCTAGAAGGTAGTGAAGTTTTAATTTAGGTTTGAATTTAGGTTTCTGTAACTTCAGAACACACGTTCACTAATCACTGGAGATAACTAGGAAATAGATACGTATTTGCATATGCACAGAATCTCACTGTGAAGAAAGATGAGGAAATCGGACAAACCCAAATTGACATTCTATGAAATAACTAGCTTATATCCTTCAAAGATATTGAGATCAAGAAACACAGGAAGGGTTGACTGAAAAATTATTCTAGGTTAAAGGAGACTAAAATTGCATGACATCTAAATGCAATCAATGTATGACTGTGGGTTTGATTTGAGAACAGGAAAAAAAAACTTCATAGAGGACATTATGAGGTATTTGATAAAATTTGAATATGGAATGGGTTAAATAGTGTTTATCAGTATTACATAACCATGACTATATATGAAAATGTCTTGTCTTTAGGGTATATATACTGAAAATTTTAGGGCTAAAGGGCCATGACCATTCCCTACTTATTCTCAAGTGGTTTGTGAGAGAGAGAGAATGATAAAGCAGATGTGGCAAAGTGTAAATAATTGGATAAATGGTAAATCTGGGGAAAGAGTGTAGGAGAGTCATATTTTTATCATGTTTTTTATATACTTGAATTATGTAATGAAAAATTTTAAATGTCTTATGTTCTTTAAATGTGGCTAAAATTCTTTAGAAACCTGCAAAACAGAACTTAGGCCAGGAGATGAGGACCATATTCTAATCATGCTTCCTCCGTTGGCAAAGAACTTGCAGAAGCAAGTTGAGGAGATAAACATAGACTGTTATTTCAAGGAGGAAACATAAGTCATACTGTCAAGATGTTTTTCTTATACCTCCTTTGGGGATACCTCTCTTTTCTTCAAAATAGTTGTTTTCAATAATATTTTTGTCTCATTTCTTTGGCCCCTCTTAGATAGTTCATATTTCTGACTTACTGACATAATCTTGGACAGAGTGGTAAATGTGTTCTTTTTAACAAAATAAACTACAAAGTAGAATAAAAATTGCTTTTACTACTGTTCGTTAATTTTCTTTTTTAACATTATATGTGCCACATATACTGTCTCTGTTTTAGGTGGTTGTCAGTCAAACCTTGATTATGTATGAGTGAATTATCCTATCTTGGGCATTATCAAGATTACTGTTTTTCTTCACCTAGTCCTGTTTACCCTTACCTTGGCCAGAGAATAGATGTGGGCCAAATATGAAGGTGGTCAATGTAGGGGGGCTTCCCTGATAGCTCAGTTGGTAAAGAATCCGCCTACAATGCAGGAGACCCTGGTTTGATTCTTGGGTTGGGAAGGTCCCCTGAAGAAGGGAAAGGCTACCAACTCTAGTATTCTGGTCTGGAGAATTCCATGGACTGTGTAGTCCATGGGGTTGCAAAGAGTCAGACATGACTGAGCAACTTTCACTTTCAAAAGTATTAGAGCTTCAGCTTTAGCATCAGTCCTTCCGATGAATATTCAGAGTTGATTTCCTTTAGGATTGGTTGGTTTGATCTCCTTGCTGTCTAAGGGACTCCCAAGGGTCGACTCACTGAAGGGGACCCTGACGCTAAGAAAGATTAAGGGGAGGAAGAGAAGGGCGGGGCAGAGGATGAGACAGTTGGATGGCATCACTGACTCAACGGACATGAGTTTAACCAAACTCTGAGAAATAGTGAAGGACAGGGGAAGCCTGCTGTGCTACGGTTCATGGAGTTGCAAAGAGTCAGACACAACTTAGCGACTGAACAACAAAATATGAAGGATGTTTAAGGTTTAAATTCATGATTTAACACATTTTTCTTTTTTCTAATACTTTTTCATTCTTTCCTTTTTTTAAAAAAATGAGATTATAATGCCATATAACACTATATCAGTTTCAACATAATGATTTGATATTTTTATGTATTGCAAAATGATCATATTTATCTTTGTGTATTCTAAAAGTGCCTATAAATGCTGATGTGATTTTTTTTCAAGATGAATGATTTGGTATTCCTGGGTTAGATAACAAGGCAGAATTGGGAATTCCTTCTAATTGTAGATGGAAAGAACCCCAGATTTAAGCAAGTATTTTGGTTCAACTGATTGTGATCTGGGAGGAATCTCAGGGAGCTCCACACATCAGTCAGTAGAATAGTAAAAATAAATGTTGCCTCCAGCACCTGGTGATGAGGACAAGTAGCTATATATATATAACTAACCTCTTTCTGCCTCCTCTCACAGCCACACACACACACACACAGAAAGAGAGAGGGAATAAAAGGCCATCTTATCCCAGAGTAAGAACTTAGTCTCTGTAATGCATCTCTGCATATTAACCTTGGGTTATCATACTGTCAACAGTCAGCTTTCTTTTGAATCTTTGTTAAAGTTAGTCATAGACTAACTTTCACATGTGGGTACTTAGTTTTTATTTTATTATATATGAATGTGAGTCAGGATCATGAAGTGGTTAAGTGCTTGGACTCTGAAGCCAGACTTGGGTTTTTAAAAAACTGGTTCTACCGCTTATTACCTGTGTGGTCTTAAACAAGTTGTTCATCTTTCCTTATCTGTAAAATGGGGTAAAATTCTCACCAATATGAAATAATACATGTAAAGCACTTAGTGTTATACCTGGCATTTTGCATGTCTTCAACAGTTGTTAGCTATTGTTCATTATCACTGCTATTAATATTATCATTAGTGTCATTTCTAATGACATTTCTTGCATTTGCTTATGTCTTCAGATTTGTCATACTTTTCCCACAGTCTCTCCTACTTCTGCCTTCCAGACTGACTTCTTTTTAATTGAGGCATTTCATTTCTTTAGGCATTTCATTTTTCTTCAGGGTTCAGAGATGATCCTCAAACCCCCCTCAAGCTTTTATATTCCTTCCACTACTTCCAAAACCTGCTGAATGAATGGTGACAAAGAAAGAAATTCTTTTTCTTCACCAGTTAGGACCTGACTGCCTGTTCTGTCTTTCGCAAAGGACTGAATTTGTAATCCTAGTTTCTAAAACTGTGGTCAGTAATTAGTAAATGAGGCCTTACTTTCTTTTCCTCCATAAATTGGATCAGAAGTATATCAAAAGCCATAAAATCCATTGCATTATCTGATGAAATCTTCTTCCAAATATAACTGAAAAGATCTGATTTAGGATTAGATGGACAAGGTCTGTTCTTTCTAGTTTGAAGTACCTTTCCTCTGGCGTGGCTTCTTCCAAGTAACAGGGCATTTCTAAGGGTCAGATGAGGTAGGTCGTGTGGGGGAAACGGCTTTCTAAACTGTAAACACCATGGTGACGGGAGGAGTGATTATTACGTTTGGACAAAGGCCCCAGCAACCTAAGTGATGCCAGGATTCAACCTCGACAATAAAGAGGCAATCTCCTGTCTTCCTGCTAGCTCCAGAAGTTCACAGTAAACTCTTTGAGCTAGAGAGGCTAGTAGTCAACTTCATTCAGTGACTATAAGGCCTGTCTTCTTCCCTCATCCTCATATTCTCTGACAGAAGTTTGTGTAAGATTCCAAGTCAGTCTTCAGGGCTGGCCTTTGGGACACAGAATGGCAGCAAAGTACTAAATGGGGACTGGGAGTGAGGATTAGGAAAGATTTCTTCGGTGCCATTTTCCCACCCTCATCCTGACAGCCCTTATTGATTAAATGGCATTTCAAAATCAAGTTCAGTAAGGATGAGGCCAGGTATGGCTTCTGCCACACTGGTCTGGCAGACCTGAGCAGTCAGAAGATAGCTTTTGTGTGTGTGCCTGTGTCTTTCTTGTTTCTGGACTATTAGAAATTCTTTTCTGTACTATATGAATAGCAAGCCTAGACTCGTATGAGCTTTTATCATCGTCATCATAACTGCAAACACTTAGGTGATGCCTGATAACACAGTGCACTCCAAGCATTGGGAATTATTATGGAGTGAATTGTGTCCCCCACAAATTCAAATGTTAGAATGAAGGTTCCAGTCTCCAGTGCCTCAGAATGTTACTGTATTTGGAGTTGGTTGGAAGCCCAACAAAATTAGTCCCCATTCTCCACAGCCTTGCCAGGAAAAAAAAAAAAAAAACACATCCCAAACTCTTTCTCCCCAAATCAGCATTTTCTGAATTCAAAAGTCCCCTTATCCTTCATCATTTCATCCTTTGCCCTCCTTGCATTGCTTCGCTTGCTTCCTCTAAATGGAAGGGAACTGCTGCTTTCTGTCTCTGCCTATTTCTGCTTAATCATGCTGTCAGGAATGACTTAAACCACACTGAGGAAGCTGGTTATAGATAGGTGGTGCTATTGGCAGAGCAGTGGCGCTGGGCTTTAATTGGACACCCTCTAGTTGTCTTCCTCCTGCCAAGGAGTTTGTCATTCATTGCTTCACTCTTGTCTTTTTATTGGCTGTATTAAGGTGTTTCTCCCATCATAATCTCTAAGTTATCAAGATTCCTTTAGAAAGCAAGTGCCATTGCATACTTTGTTCCTGCCTAATTAATGGTATCGCCTAAACAAACTGCTCTTGATGAGGTTTTTTTTTTTTTAATCTTCTCTCTTCTTTTCATGTAAATATATTTTAATTTGTTTGTCAAAGTTGTTTGCAAATGAGTTTGCTCTGGAAGGTACCTCATCAGGAATGATGAGAGGCCCCAATTTGAACTTCAAAGTAAAATTAACAACACTCTGTTTCTCATGTGCTAAAGAGTTTTGTCATTTGGTTTCTCTAAGATTTAAGTGAAATTTCTCCTTCCCTCAGTGTGATTTGCCTTTTCAGGTGTTTCACAGCTGATCCTCTGGTCCTTGTCCATTGACAAATGAGAACTAGTTCTACTTAGCCAAAAGTCTATATTATTTCCTGAAGATCAAACAAGAGCACCTAAAAATAGTTTTTTACCCAAATATATTTCAGCCATAGTATTTCAAAATACAGAAAATCTTAACAGCTAAGTATTAAATCCTGCTGATGAAGTTATAAAATTAAGTAGAACACAGTGTTTTGTAGATATCAGCTAATAATCTCATTGTATTGAGCTTTTAGTGTTTATATAACTTGGTTCCATTGATTTTTAATATTTATTTATTTTTCATTGATTGATGATTGGTTTACAATATTCATTTGATTTCTGTCATACATCAGCTTGAATCAGCCATAGGTGTACATATGTCCCCTCCCTGTTGAATTTCCCTCCCACCTCCCACCCACCCCCACCTTTCTAGGTTATTACAGAGCCTCTTTTGAGTTCCCTGAGTCATACAGCAAATTGATTTTCTTTTGTTGGGTGTTTCTAAAATACTAAGTGTTGTTTAGAACATATTTATGTAGATCAGTACAAAATTGGATATGTCTAATTAGTTCCCAGTCTAATCTGTAAATGTACGCTAATCAGGTTTGAAAGAGTCCAAATTGAGGGTCAAATGTAGATGTCAGTTGGCAGTGGGTTGAATCAAAGAGCTGGGAATTTCAGGCTTCATGTAAGTGAGGCTAGTCTGGATTTCTTTTATTTTTAGTGGTAAAATGAAGATTGATGTACCTTTACCTTTCACTGTACACTGATGGAGGCTTTCCAAGGTGGCTCAGTGGTAAAGAATCCGCCTGCCAATGCAGGAGATGCAGGTTTGATCCCTGGGTCGGAAAGATCCATTGGAGGAGGAAATGGAAGTCCACTCTAGTATTCTAGCCTGGAAAAATCCCATGGACAGAGGAGCCTGGCAAGCTGTAGTCCATAGAGTCACAAAGGAGTTGGATGAGACTGAGCACAAGGACATACACTGATGGTGAGCAGATAAGTGTCAAATTGTTCAGAAATCTTGGGGAAAGATGAATAATGATAGTCTTGGTTTAGCAGTACAGAATTTGGCTAATGAAAGAATCTCTCATTCTTGTAAGGTCAAAACTATTTTCTCCTTTTCAGAAACAAGTCAGGTTGCCTGGGCCAAAATACATGCTTCATTTGATCACACATTGGCAGGACAGTCCAGTTTTCCTCTAGGTCATAACTCTAGATTTTTTTCCAGCTCAGAAATCTACAACCAAAAGAATTTTAGGATCCTATTCTTTGTATACTCCTACTTTCTCTCTTCTTAGAAATTCAAACAGCTTTGAGTGGACAGTGTTCTTGTAATCTCATTGCCTTGTTGGATCACAGGCCCTGAGCTTGCAGATGAAAATGAAAGCACCCACGTGTGTGTGTGTGTGTGTGTGTGTGTGTGTGTATAAATTCAGCCTTTGGTTTTCATTGTGATTATCCTGCTAGTGCCCCTTATAAAAATTCACTAGGTTTTCCTGGTGATCAGGTGATTAGAAAGGCATGGAGAGCATGTATCTAGGGTAAGACTAGCTTAAGATCCTTCATCTGTGGATCTGTGCATCTGATATAGGTTATGTGATAAGGAGAAGGATTTGCTTCTGGTATTTTCCTATTTTTATGTTTTGTGTCCTACCTATTTGTCCCACTTTCCCCAGTTCCTCTTAATGGTAGGTACCATGTGTGACTTTTTTGTATTACCTCTCCTGGGAGTATTTCTGTTTTAAAGACACTAAGCTGAGAACAGTAGTCCCAGTTACTAAAGGAAGGGAAATATTTGGCATAAGATCTTTCTGGCTTAAATTACAACCATATGAGTATAATTTTCCAAAGTAGTTATGTGAAAGTCACAGAGTTCCTCCTAATAGCTCTAATATGCATTTCTAAAAAACCTTCTGCTATGATTTGGTCATATTAACCAGTTTAAGTTTCACTTCCTTTTCCTATTTTGCAGAAATACTTAAAAGATGGCCCCCAAAAGGAGGAGGAAGTCAAGCAGCAGAGACCCAGATAATGAGTTTCTGAATAACGAAGATCTGATGTTATTTTATTTAAAAATTGTGCCACTTTTTGTAAAACCCATGTGCACTACTTGAAAAGCTGAAATTAGGTGCCTTAGATTTGTTTAGCAATAGCTTAAATCAGTGGTAGATCTGAAATTCCCTGGATACCTGATGTCTCTTTTCTCTCTTGAGTTTCTAATTAACTGATTAAAAATTCATATTTTCTCATAAAACTTATCTTTTAATGTAATAAGAATTTGTGAGAGTGCAGGCTTTTTAATTTTTAAGCACTTTAAACTCCTGTTGTCAAGTCCTCCTCACAGAAGTCCTTTGAAATGCCTAAATAATATCATCAGAAAACTCAGTAATTGTTATCCAGTGATGGTTAATGCATTTATACTACACCAAGAATACTCCCTCCTCTTCTAGGAGACCGAGGGAGTGTAGATAAATACTTCCTGTAGGAGCTGCTCTGGTTCTGAAACTACCGTATCTTAGTCCCATATTTGATCTTAGCACATGGGGACATCTATTGAGTTTTGGGGTAAATCATTTTAATTTAGTTGCTCTGTCATTAAGTTTCAGTCTTAGCTTCCAAAAGAGTCTGATTTTAGTCTTTTCTGAACTTCAGTAGAATAATTTGCTTTGTGATTTATAGTATAATGTTTTTTCCTTTTGGAAAATTGCTAAAGCATGCTTTTTACACATTAAATGTAGGACTTGTCAGCCATTATATTTGAAATGAGGATTTCCTCAGGATTAAAAATGGCCTGAGTAAGGACCATTGGTTATATTAATAAAATGTATTGCTAAAAATCTGTGTTGAAAGAGTCAAAAATAATATAAATCACATGTGTTCTTTTGGAAAGTATTGTTTTAAGCTACCTCCTAAGCTATCCATTGCTTTAGATTTAGGATATAAGGACAGGTTGTAGAGATGAGGGCATTAGTCTGGTATCAAGGTCTTTGATACAGATTCTTAATGAAATGTCACCTTGCGCAGTTGTTATTACTGTTGTTGTTTTTCTTCTTTTTTATTATCAAAGTGCTATTATATAAAATTTAATATCAAATTATAATAGAAAAAAAATTAAATACTGATGCTGGTTCATACTGTCATTTATCATTTAGAGGGCAGCCTTTCTACCAACTTAGGCATGATAAAAATTCTTGCCCTGCTCGTCTTTGGAGTTTGTATTTGGTGGTTATGTACTTTCACAGTCTGAAGAAAATCTCTTAATGTCTATCCTGAAGTAGTGATTAAGGCCAGAAAGTAAAGTGGGAGATAAAGAAACGATACCCACACATAGAAAATACTGGAAATAGCAGAGGAGAAGGAGTTGGGAATAGGGGAATAAATATCCTGACCTCTCTCTTCTCTTGCCAAAACCCAACTGTAAACCAGAGAACAAGAGAGTGACACAGTCTTAGAGAACTTGGAACAAGGCAGAGGAAGGTGGGGAATGGCATGAAAGTGACCTCGGTGAGGCAGTAGGGAGCCATGGCATGATGCGAGTTTCCCTGCCCAGGGATTGAACCTGGGTAGCCTGGATGAGAACCAGGAGTCCTAGCCACCAGATCAGCAAGGACTAGAGGCTAGAAGTTATTTTCCCATGGATCTTTGCCCCCAGTGAAGAATGCATTTATCATGGAAGCAGAAATTGTAAATGTAGGAACAAAGTTGATTATTAGAGACAGCACAACTGGGAAAGCATATAGAGAAATAATAGTTTTTTTTTAGTTAAGACAGAAACAAGGCAGAGATGCACACTCAGAGAGAAAGGGTGTAGGTGTTCTCCTTAGTGAGGAGGAGCTCAGTGAAGAGGCGATTAAGCTGCTTATATAGGTCAGTTCTTCCATTCTTTGTCTTCCTTCATGCCAGTTATTTGGTTTCTTTTTCCACACCTGACCTACCCTGAGATCCTTCCCTGGGTTGTGCATGCACCCCTCAGCCAAGATGGATCTCAAAGTGAAGGCTTCTGGGAGGAGCAAGACCAATTATGGCCTAGCTTTATCTCTTGACTTTTGACTCACAAGGAGCCTTTCTGTTCATGTGTAGTGTCTCCCTTGTCCCAAAAAAGGGGGAAGTAGAGATCCCTTAATACTTTACTCAAACAGAGTTTTGCCTCTCTTTGTCCTTGCCATGACTATGACCTTAAGATGTTTACAAGAAACAAACCTTGGCTATTTACATTTAGGAGAGCAAACAGGAGGCTTATTGTAAATGTCTTCTTAACTGGAGCCCATATTTCTTGTCTCAAAAAATGGTAGCAGTTGTTAAGTATCCAGCCAGAAGCCCACTCCTTTGTGTCCAGTGAAATATAAACAGGAGGCCAGTTGTAAATGTCTAACCTGGAGCCAATCTATCTCCTACATCAAAAGGACACATGGAGAATAATCAGGACAGTTTTCAGAGAACTATAAAATTTAATTTTGGATAAGTGGTTCCTGATGAAGTAACTTGGAGGATTCTTTGCTACAGAGCAGCTATTTCCAGGTCTCCTGAAGGAGTTGGTATAATTCTGAGAAAGCCGCAGAAAGTACGGGAATGAGTGATGAACACAGATTTACCTATGAAGCTGTTTTAAACTTCTCTGGTAGGCAGTATTCAAAGCACTGGCTATCTTATTTATTATCTAATTCCTCTTCAAGAAGCCATTGCCAGTTTTGACCTTTGCCAAATGTTCTTTCTCTTTCCAGAAGACTCAGAGTAGCAGAGCTGCAGCTCAGAGGGTTAATTTCAGTTTAGAAAAGGACAACCTAAACAGAGGGATAGGCTTCATGGCTAAAACTCTGTGCCCAGCTAAGAGTCTCTTTGTGTCAGTAAATGCAGCCAAAAGAAAAATTGGGGAATAGCCTTATGAAAACTGGTTACCAAATGTGGCCTTATGAATTAGTACTGGTTAGTGGGATCTTAAGGCACCCTTTCCCACTCTGATCCTCCATTGTCCAAATTTGGAACATGTTAGAATTTGCCAGAGTTGTATTATAATGTTAAATATGACCAATAAATTGGGATAGATCTTTGTGGAAACTTTGCACAGGAAATAAGATAGAAGATATAGGCTATAAGATTTATATTTTGTCTTAGGTTGAATTTATTCTAAATTGTTCCACTTAGGTTTTTAATAGGGCATGGCAGCCCAATCCAGTGTTCTTGCCTGGAAAATCCTATGGGCTGAGGAGCCTGGTGGGCTACAGTCCATAGGGTTGCGAGGAGTCAGACGCGACTGAAGTGGATGAGCACACAGGCTTTTAATAAGTCACTTTTTGTCACTGTAGCATTGTTCGGTCAAAGAGTTCATCAGGGTATGCTTCTTGACCTGGATGAAAAGGTCTTTTAAATGATAGTACAATCAAAAGGTTTATTTAGTATGTAAATGGAGAAACCAAACACTTGCTTAATAATAGACTTTAATTATTATATAAACAAATAATCAGTTGTATTCTCTGACCTTGCTGGGAAATGAGTTCAAGCTAAAACAGTTAAGACTTAGGCTTGACATGTAAGAGTTTCCTGAAAAAAGAATAGTTATCTGGGAAAGGAGTTCCATAGGAACATGTAAGAAGTCCTTTTCTAGATGTCATTAAAAGCTAGTTTGGTTTTTTCTGTTGTTGTTAGTTTGGAGGGAGTAGCCCCTCAAGGATCTCTTGTTAGGATTTTATGACTTTTTTAGCTTTTGTACTTGAACAGAATATTTGAATAGGTTACTTTTGCTTTCTTTTCTAATTTGGAATAGAACCCTTGTGTTTAATACATTACTGTACTCATGACCAAAGTACATATTCTTAATGATGCACCTGCTTATTAACCTGCTAACCATTAACCCTTGTACTGCAAGGAGATAAACCAGTCAATCCTAAAGGAAATCAGTCCTGAATATTCTTTGGAAGGACTGGTGCGAAAGCTGAAACTCCAGTACTTTGGCCACCTGATGACTCATTGGAGAAGACGCTGATGATGGAAAAGATGGAAGGTGGGAGGAGAAGGGGAGGACAGAGGATGAGATGGTTGGATGGCACCACTGACTCAAAGGACATGAGTTTGAGTAAACTCCGGGAGTTGGTGATGGACAGGGAAGTCTGGCGTGCTGCAGTCCATGGGGTCGCGAAGAATTGGACACGACTGAGTGACTGAACTGAACTGAACCATTTTCTGGCTCTATCTGATGATGTATCTACACTCTGCTAAGAAGCAGGTTCTACTCTTGATTCAGATACTTAAATATAGGAATTTAGTCTTATCATCTTTCATTATTATGACTAGTTAGGCCCAGATCAAGATGGATGACTTTGAGGAAAAAATCAAATGTTTCCAATTGCACTTTTTACTTCCTGCATCTGGTGAAAAGCATCACCTGAATTTCTAAAGATATTTTTCAAATGCTTTAGATGTATTTTCTGCAAGGTACCCCAGCCAAATGGAAAATTTTGATAAGCCCCAGTTTAAAGGCTCCTGATTTCCTGATAAAATATTTTGGTAGCATAACTAGATGAAGCCAGGCCTTGATAATGCAGTTTCAAGTAAACTGTTTCTTCAAGAGTTGTGTATGATTATAGGTGTCTTTTTAAGACTGTTAGTCTGCGTTATTTCCAGGGGAAAGAGGTGAAGTTTGAGAGTGCATGGGAAATATTTGTTTAACTTTGGACTCTGTTTAGCATGCTTCTTCTCTCTGGTATTTGATTTCCCTTAAAAGTGAACTGACCTTCATGAATACTTAGAGGTCCAATCAAAGATCATTTGAATACTGAAAATTACAACAAATAAATGATCTTTAATCAGAAAACATCCTGGCTATTTATTAAACTTTGTTCAGGTTTTCCTAGCTCTAGGAACATTGTCCTTGATAAGCCCTTCCCATATAAATGGAAAATCAGGTGATTTATTATTGTAGCAGGCTTTATCTCACTGAGGTGAAACATGGGTTACATCATCTCTTCTGCCAGTTCCTAAATATATATGTTGGACTCTGGTAATTATTAGTTCCTAGACCATTGTTTCAAAGACCAAAATACTTTTAAATGTTTTAAAGTCAGGCTAACTATCTGACATGGACAATGGACTGGTTCAAAACTGGGAAAGGAGTATGTCAAGGCTGTATATTGTCACCCTGCTTATTTAACTTCTGTGCAGAGTACATCATGGGAAATGCTGGGCTGAATGAATGACAAGCTGAAATCAAGACTGCCAGGAGAAATATCAACAACCTCAGATATGCAGATGATACCCCTCTAATGGCAGAAAGTGAAGAGGAACTACAGAGCCTCTTGATGAGAGTGAAAGAGGAAAGTGAAAAGTCTGGCTTGAAACTCAGTATTCAAAAAACTAAGATCATGGCATCTGGTCCCATCACTTCATGGCAAATAGAAGGGGGAAAAGTGGAAACAATGACAAGTTTTATTTTCTTGGGCTCTAAAATCACTGTGGATGGTGACTGCAGCCATGAGATTAAAAGACACTTGCTCCTTGGAAGAAAAGTATGACAAAACCTAGAAGCATATTAAAAAGCAGAGACATCACTTTGCTGACAAAAGTCTTTATAGTCAAAGCTATAAACATTAGTCATGTTCAGATGTGAGAGTTGAACCATAAAGAAGACTGAGCACCCAAAAATTGATGCTTTAGAATTGTAATTTTGGAGAAGATTCTTGAGAGTCCTTTGGACAGTGACGAGATCAAACCAGTCAATCCTAAAGGAAATCAACCTTGAACATCCATCGGAAGGACTGATTGTGTAGCTGACGCTCCAATAGTTTGGCCACCTGATGTGTAGAGCAACTCATTGGAAAAGACCCTGATGCTAGGAAAGATTGAAGGCAGGAAGAGAAGTGAGCGGCAAAGGATGAGATGGTTAGATAGCATCACCGACTCAATAGACTCTAGTTTGAGCAAACTCCAAGAGACAGTGGAGGACAGAGAAGCCTGGCGTGCTGCAGTCCGTGGGGTTACAAAGAGTCAGACATGACTTAACGACTGAACAAAAACAATAAAGTTCTCATAAAACTGAATGAAGAATAAGAGGCTTTCAAATCTGAGACCTGTCCATAATTTAGCCAAGTGAAGTATCTAATTTGCCATACATCTGCTTTTATTTCCAAAAAGAGATAACCCTGCCTGTAGCTCAAACACAGGGAGCAGCTTTCTTGTTCTTTAAATTCAACTAAATGAAAACCTGGCAGTTTCTAAGCTCACATATGAGACTTTACCCCTTTCCTATTTAAATACATGTTTGAGGAAAAGTTCCTTGTAGCCAAGGAAAGCTGCCTTTCCTCCCTTTGAAAAACTCTCATCCTTCCTTCCCTCTGTACTTGTTTCTCCTGGGGGATGTTCAGTGCCATCAGTATGGACACAGCACAGCTGCTCAGCAGCAGCAAAGGCACTTTCACAAAATCAAATCCTGAGGGTTCTTCTAGCTGATGACAGATGGAGGGATCTCTTTGAAGGGAGGGATCCCTGCCACTTTGGACAGGGTTGGGAAATGCCGTTTTTTGAGAAAGGAAAATATAAAGAAAAGAACATTGACCCGGTGGCTATGCCATCAACAAACAGAAGGATAATAGACATGTCATTTAACATGCCTGAGGCCTCAATTCTTTACCTAAAAAACAAGGTTGCTGGCTTATATGGTCTCTAAAAGTTCATACTGCCATAAAATTACACGGTTATTGTTCTTGAGGACCTTGAATATGGTCACTCAGAATCATACTTTTCTCTTGTCTCTGAAGTCAAAGTGGACCTAGAATTTGCCCAGTGTACATGAAACTTCTGTCACCACACTTCAAAGTGTCACCACACTTTTCTTTAATATTTACCTAATTTAGGGTAGATTGATCCTAACAGTGATTAAAAGGAATGTGTGTGAGGGAATCTTGGGAGACTTGGCTTGCAGCAAGTGGAAAGGCCTCAGAAATGTTTAAGGCTGTTTTCAAGATCTGGTTATCTTTCAGTTATCTGGTTGATGTTTCTCAAGCAACTTGTTCACAGCTTGTCATAGTTTCTAATATAACCACTAAATCAAAGAGCTCAATTCCCAGGCAAACAGAGAGTCAAGCCAAATCCTCTTTCCATTGTTTTTATTATAGGGTGCTATGGAGACTGCATGGACTTTGGAGTCAGCCAGAGCAGGGAGTTCACAATCTGACTCTGCCTTTTTCTGATTTTGTGGTACATGTTAACCTCCTCATGTCTCAGAGTCTTCATCTACAAAACAGCAATACTTAAGTTGTTTGGTTGCTCAGTCATGTCCAACTCTGCAACCCCATGGACTATAGCCCACCAGGCTCCTCTGTCCATGGAATTTCCCAGGCAAAAATGGAGTGGGTTGCCATTTCCTACTCCAGGGGATCTTCCCATCCCAGGGATCAAACCTACATATCCTACATTGACAGGCAAGTTCTTTACCACTGAGCCACCAGGGAAACCCAATACTTAATTACTTACTTTAAAAATTATTTTATATCTCTCTTTAGCATTTATGAAATATCTCATAGAGGTAGTTTCATTTAGGGGATTGTGTGGGTAAAATGTTTAGGTTTTGAGGCCTAAGTCAGGCTTGCTGGGTAGGGGCCCTGGCCTTTGGAGCTGGGTCATACCAGATCCAGAGCTTTGGATAGTTTCGGGGATCTTGTCTAAAATATCCTTTTATGTTTTCCAGGAATCTGAATTTCTGTGTTTGGAATTTGATGAAGTGAAGGTCAATCAAGTCCTGAAGAAACTCTCAGAGGTAGAAGAAAGTATCAGCACACTGATGCAACCAGCCTAGTTGAAGATGGAGTTGTTGAAGCAGAGGTGTTCATGATCCCTCCCCAGAGGCCTGCTTTTTTTAAAAAGAAAAATCTTATTCCCCCAATAGTATTAAATTCTCAAGTTCAAATCTTGCCTGCCTCTGCTTGCTGCGATTTCTCTGCCTCCCTTTCAGTTACTCTCTACAGAAGTCCTTATCCTTCAGCACACAGAGGCACTCATAAGATCATTTTAAGAAAAGGCCTTAAGGACCCTATCCTCAGAGACTTGAATCCTCCCTCAGACTGGGGTGGGATCAACTTTAGAAACCTTTGCTATGGTGGGTTATTCCTGGGTAGGATTATAGGAATTTATACACGATCAATCATGTAAGAATATTAAAAAGGGGAGAAAACATTTTACTCGTGCAAATACAGCCTGACCAAATGTGGCCTGAACTGAGGCCTGAAGGAGCCTGCTTTCCCTAGAAGAGGTTTACTGACCTTAGTAAGACATGAGATGCTTCTGGAACTGATTCAGGCATGTATTAGTTCTACCTAAATCTAAGGTTGGTGGGGCGGGGGGGGCGGTCTGGTTTGATCTGAGCTACGGGGAAACTTGGACTTTTCTGGAACCTAGAACTAAATTGCCTCATCATTCAGGGATTCCCTTCACTTAGCTCAAGTCAGGATTGTGGGAAGGGGAAATGTCTACTGAAGTGATCAGAGGTCTTTTACTTTAGAAATTTTGAGTCATCACATAAAACCTCTTGAAGAAAATTTCTTTGAGAAAACTAGGTCCTGGCAGAGAGGTTATACCAGACACCAAGAACATTCTAAGAGGATAAACTGTTAACCAGAACATTGAGGTGTGGTCCTTGCTGAACAGCTTTTATCATCTGATAATGATAGCATTCAGAAACTTCAATTGTCTTTGGGATATAATGTGTCCCCAAAATGTAGTACTCTTGGTCTGTGGTTACAACATATGTCAGTTCTAATGAATTTATTCCAGGGCAGTAATAATTCTTCTTCTGTTAACCATTTTGTCCTAAATCAATTTAAAGACATTTTAGGAGCTTTTCCAAAACCCAAGCAGAAAATTTGGTTTCTTCCCTGATTAAGACCATCCCAGCAGTTAGCAAACAATGACCAGAAGGTTTTTAATGTAGCCTCTGTGGACCCTTCATAAAACATCTTCAAACAGTATGGTAAACAGAATCAGAAAAGTTGTGTGGTTTGGTGAAAGAGCTATTAAAACTCGCTTTTTGTTCTCAGAGCTTCTGTCATTTGATCCAGGAGAATTTAGATAATGTCTCCTGCTATAAAATGAAGGAAAAGAATATCTCATCAGATAATGGAATTCCATATATCACTGGAAGGGAGAACTGTACCTACCACGTTAGTCTTGGATCACATTTCCAGTAAGTCTGTGGAAGCCTGAAGGAACAGTCCAGGGATCCACAGGGAGAGGACATCATTGTCATGGTTTGAAGCTCTATTTAGGTCATCCTGTGAAAGTAATAGCCACAGAAGTGGACATAGGCTTGTTCATTATATCACCAAACCCCAAGTCTTCAGAAAAACTGTTAGTGTATACTGAATTTTTCAGAATAATAATAGAAGAAACTGGTTGCTGAAGGTGGGCCCAACTTTTAACACTAAACACTTTTGAGTGCAATGGTTTTAGACAGGGTGTGTTTATGTGTGTTTTATGTTTACTGCTGATATTTTACTTTCTGATTGCCAAAGGTGTTAATGTTTATTATAGTCTTGTGAAAATATAGAACACAGTAGGAGTTAAATGACCTATCAACCTAATAAACAGAGATAACAAAAAGAAGGCTAGGACTAGAAAGAGAGTTGATTTTTCCCTGAATAAATTCCTGGAAGTGGAGCACATAGGTTTTTTTCTAGGTTTTGTTATTTGTTTCACTGAGGTATGATTGATGTACAGAGCACAGTTTTTAAGACTTGGCTAAACATTACAAATTCCTTTTCAGTTAATATCAGGTTAAAATTTGTTTGTGTTACCTCTAAGAATATATGAGACTTAATCATTCCCTTTCTTACCTATTGGATATTATCTGGATTTTGTGTTTTCTGGTGAGTGAGTGAGTGAAAGTCGCTCAGTTGTGTCCAACTCTGTAACACCATGGATTGTAGCCCACCAGGCTCCTCTGTCATGGAATTTTTCAGGCAAGAATACTGGAGTGGTTTGCCATTTCCTTCTCCAGGGGGTCTTCCCAACCCAGGGATCAAACCCAGGTCTCCGGCATTGCAGGCAGATTCTTTACCATCTGAGCCACCAGAGAAATTTATATTTTCTGGTACTAACCTATTTTTGTAAATTCTTGTAAGGGGAACTTTCTTATACTAGGATAGCTTCCTGGGGATAGTGCTAGCATGGAAAAAGGACCAGAGGAGGAAAAAACTGTCAGAAAGGTCCTAGCAGACCCCACTAGGTTGCCTACTTCTTTAATCCTAGGTTAAAACCACCTAGAGTTCAGGAAGTGTGGGACAGAATCAACCCTCAGCCTGAAATGGGCCTCGCAGAAATTGTTCATTTGTAAATCATAAGAATTGTAACTTCAGTCTGTTTACAGTACAGAAAGGCCAAACATTGCATTCAAAAGTAGCTTCAGACTTCAGTAGTTTCCTGTTGGTAAGGAGCAAAGGTGGAGAAGGCAATGGCGCCCCACTCCAGTACTCTTGCCTGGAAAATCCCATGGATGGAGGAGCCTGGTAGGCTGCAGTCCATGGGGTCGCTAGGAGTCGGACACGACTGAGTGACTTCACTTTCACTTTTCACTCTCATGCACTGGAGAAGGAAATGGCAACCCACTCCAGTGTTCTTGGCTGGAGAATCCCAGGGACAGGGGAGCCTGGTGGGCTGCCGTCTGTGGGGTCCCACAGAGTCGGACACGACTAAAGTGACTTAGCAGCAGCAGCAGCAGCAGCAGCAGCAGCAGCAAGGAGCAAAGGCTTTGGTCTTGTTCTCAGAACTGCCTTACCTTGGAAGCTCTGGTTGCTATTGGCTTCATCATTGGAGGCTTAAATTCAACCATTATAGCCTCCTCTTTCCTTTATAGAACTTGCCTTTCCCCAGTGTTATTCTAATGATGATTCAGAATAAATTACAGCATTTTAAAGTTTAGTTTAGCGGATTCTTTACCAGCTGAGCCACGAGGGAAGCCCACAAATACTGGAGTGGGTAGCTTAAAACCTTCTCCAGCGGATCGTCCTGACCCAGGAATCAAACCAGGGTCCCCTGCATTACAGGTGGATTCTTTACAAACTGAGCTATCAGGGAAGCCCCTAGTTTAACTTAGTCTTTCCCAAATGCAAGCAGGTGGTGAAAAACAAAGGATGACATTGAGGATATGAAATCTTAAGTAGCTGACATTGTGCCAAACTAGTAGTTCTTGAAATTCTTTTTTTAGACATGAGTGAAAATTTGGAAAACAGAATATAGTAGCTGTTAAAGGAAAATAAATATCAAACAGATGTTAGAAAATATTGTTTTCTGAACTAACACAATATCTAAACCAGGGAATGGACCTTGTAAAGAAAGAAGGCTTCCAGAGTCAGCCCAGAAATGATTGGATATTTTCCTGAAAGAACAAGATGCTGTAAAAGATAGGCGTTGGTGGGACAATTGCCACTTCATAATTCTTAACTGTCCAACTTCCCAGTCAAGGTTTTCAGATATCTTAGATGGTGATTTGGCTAGCAGAAGGAAAAACTAGATGCAAAGTATGCAGCTTTTTATCTCAAAATTTGAGAAATAGCAACTTATATATAAGTGCAGTCAGTTCTCCCTTATCTGGGACAGCTATAATCATCTCTCACCACATCACAACTACATACCGCACTTAATAGCCTTTGTTGCAAAAGAATGTGCCTCAGCCTGCTTCCTGTCAGATAAATGGTGTAATAACTTACAAGTTTAGTGTGTGTGTGTATATATATATATATATATATAATCAGAATAAAATACTAAATCTATACAGGAGAAGATAGTAAAATATGAGTATTTATATGTTTTACTCACCAAGGACTATAAGTAGCCCTTCTCTCTCTTACCTGTTCTTGGCTAGTTTTCTGTTTCCTGCTGGTGTTAATGTTTCAAGTTCTGTTGATTTATAGTATGCAGGTAGGGGAGAAATGGAAAGGGAGAAAATGCAGATTTAATTGTACAAGTGGAATAAGAGATTAAACTACTAGTTTAAAAGGTATTTAGGCTGAATAATGAAAATAGCTAAAATCCTTAGTGCTCCTATTATACTGCAAAAAAAAAAGTAGCACATGCTCTTTAAAAATTGTTAAAGATTATTTGATTTTTAAATCAGCATAGAATTATATAGAACCAAAATTCAATCTTCCTTGTTTTTTGCTTTAAAAAAAAGTCTCTCCTCTGAAGTAGTTACTGTTAACAGTCTAGAATGTGTGTTGCCTTCCAGACACTTTGTATACGCTCCACAGTAAGGGGTATAAACATGCATACACATGTATACTGTCTCTTTATATATATTTATATAGTTATATGTTCAGATTCCTTCAAAACATCATTTTAGATGCATTCTAGTTAGGTTCTTAACTTCTGATAACATATGGTGTCTTAAAGAACAACGAGAGCTATGGGCTCTCTCTCCCAGGAGAAACACATGCATATGTTCACTCAATTTTTCTTTCAGTCTCAGTTTTATGAATTCCCAGAAGGCAATCTGCTGGCACCTCTGAGTGAGTTAAAGTTACTCAGTGTTCAACTCTGCGACCCTGTGGACTGTAGCCTGCCAGGCTCCTCTGTCCATGGAATTCTCTAGGCAAGAATACTGGAGTGGGTTGCCATTCTCTTCTCCAGGAGGTCTTCCTGACTCAGGGATTGAACCTGGCTCTCTTGCATTGCAAGCAGATTCTTTACTGTCTGAGCCACTAGGGAAGGGGCTCCTCTACCAACTCCCTGAGGCTTATGGAGCCAGAGACAACCAAGAGAACAGCAACAAATTATAGTGGATTTGGGAAGGATTATTATTTATAGCAGAAGCCTCATGAATCAGCATGCTCAGGGTACCCTTAGTTGAATTTTCTGGTCAATAGAGTTTATCACAAAATCTTTTATCATCACAAAACTTGGCAGTCAAAAACTGTATAGCAAGTCTGAGTTCACTCGCCTGTGTGATAGCCAGGGATCCCTCAATATTCCACCCTCATCACTCCGTGCCTGCGGAACTCTCACACCTGCTCTCACAGCACCTGTGGCATTTTAGTACATCTTGTCTGCACCCGTATCTCCCCCACCTCCACCCCAGAGGCTGTGAACTCCTTAAGGGAGGAACCTTATCTCATCATCTTTGTATCCTTACCCCTGCCTGTCTGCAAAAGTCTCCACAGTTGTGCATGAGATGAAGGAGCATCAGAGGTGTGAAGATCGAGCTGAGTATTAATCAAATCCATGGCTTCCATGTAGTAGGGATAAGAAAGTATTAGAGTCAGAGAGATCTAGGTTTGAATCACAGCTCAACACAGGCCTGACTGTGACCTCAGGCAAGTTTAGTTTTCTCATCTGAAAATAGGGAGAACTTTTTTTATATATATAAAGTGGATGATAAATCACATTCACAGGGTTAGATACTATTGGATAAATAGAACTTAGGAGATAATCTAAAAAAAGTCTTTTAGAGACCCAAGGGCTCTTTGACTTGGGTCAGATCCTGGCTCTTTTATTTACAAGTTGTGAAAGCTAGGGCAACTTATTTATCGTCTCTGTGTTTCAGTTTCTTCATTTATAAAAATGGAATAATACAATAATACCTATCTCATTTGGCATATTGAGAGAATAAAATGAGTTAGTAGGTAGAAAAAGCTTCCCAGGTAGTACTAGAGGTAAAGAATCCGCCTGCTAATGCACGAGACCAAAGAGATGCAGCTTCAATCCCTGGGTCGGGGAAATTCCGAAGAGTAAGAAATGGCACCCCACTCCAGTATTCTTGCCTGGAAAATCCCATGGGCAGAGGAGCCTGGAGGGCTACAGTCCATGGGGTTACAAACAGTGTGACGTGACTGAGCACAATATGTAGAAAACACCTGGAATAATATCTGCATAGATCTGCCACATACGTTTGCTGCTGCTATTATTATTATCATTATTACTACTGTTAGGAACTCCTCAGGAAGCTAAAAACCAATAACCATGAAGCAGTTTACAAGCAGTTCAGGTCAGTAACCAATTAAGTGCTAAACTGAATGGTGCTAACATAATTGCTAAGAGAGTTTCAGCAGAGAGAAAGGTCAGAGGGGGCTGGAGGCGGCAGGAAAGGTTTTAAGCCAAACCTTTTTAAAATCAGATGAAATTGTGAAGATTAAAGAGGTACGTCTTTGGATCTGGAGGTGTAAAGGGAACATGAGTCCAGGAATGGATAGAGTCACTCCTCTTCATGGAAGGGTCCTGCCTTTCCTCTTGGTCTGGATGTTTACAAATCTGAATCATATCTGGCTGTACATCTGGGACTCAGGATCTAGGTGATGAGTTGTTGCAAATGAAGAGCTGAGAAAAGGGAGACTCAATCAGTTGTGTTCCCATGGAAGACAAACAAAGCTAAACATAGCTAGTCAGAGAACCTGTGACTGCCAACAGACATGGGACTGCGCAACCTAACAAACCCCAAGGCTCCCTCCCTCCCTGAGGAGATGAGGCCACAGGCAGTTTCTGCAGCTGAACTGTGTGCCCATTCTGGCTTGACTGGGAAGGAAGGTGAGGTCTGAAGTTCTCTAAAGGGTCGTTTACCTGCCTCCTGAAGAGAATTCCCAGGGCCTAGATTCTGGAAAGGGAAGGGAAAACGAGGAAAACAGAAAAAGAAATTTTGTCTTGTTTGTCCAGGAGATTCACATTTATTTTCCCCAAGCAATCTGCAGGAAGGAAGGAGTGTTCTTTAAAAAAAAAAAAAAAAATCCTACCTGCTCTTTCCCTCAAAGCAGCCTTAAGTTGTGGTGACTTAAAGGGGGTGAAGGTTGTTACTTTGCAAAACTGAACTTTGCCCAGAGGGTTTGTATTTGCTATCAACCAACATCAGCCAAAGAGTGGCGCCCAGGAAGGTAGATATGGAGGGTAACAGCCTGGAGCCCCAGCCTAACCTGGAGTGACTAGCCCAGGTAGGGGCTAGAGATGAGGTGCTGGTTCCTCTGGGCAGTGAAGGTCCACCTGGCTTTGGACCTCAGATCAAAGAGGTACCTTTCCCCAGATCCCCTCTAAGGTGGAAGAAAGCTTAAATCACTTTGTAAGTTACTTTTTGTGTGATCCATCAAACTGCAGATGTAACCATTTGCTAGATAGTGTACCACCACTTCTAATGTGGTCCATAGGGTGTTTAGAGAGAAAGCTCCCTTCCAATCAGGAAGTAAAATAAATAGTAAATAAGAAAGTAATAACTAACCAGATAATTCAAGCTGAGGAGTATCCAGTGGGCAAGTTGTCAGACCCACCCAGTTCCCTTGCTGAGACAGGTGGGGAAAGCTGATCCTTCTCTTCATCTGTGCTTATGTATGTAATTTTAATAAATGAGGAAAGGTAAGGCAAAGTTTTAACAAACAGTTCCCTTTCCTCTCCCTGTACATAGGGGGAGCAGTTGAGCAAAAAGCTGAGAGAATTTGATTCTGAAGTTCCCTGAAGAGCTGGAGAAACCTCACTGGGGACCTGACCCTGAGAGAATCAACTTGCAGCTCCCATGGGCAAGAAGCTCCAGAATCACTGCTGGAGGGGCAAGACCCAGCTGGTCCCTGTTGCCCTGTGTGAGCCCCCCGGGGAGCAGTGGTTGCTGCATAACAGCTGGGTCATTCTTTGTTGGCGGAACACCACAGCTAGTTTTGCACCTGGAAGCTTAGCCAATTAACAAACCACTTAACAGTGAACTTCCAGGTGTTCGAGCTGGTTTTAGAAAAGGCAGAGGAACCAGAGATCAAATTGCCAACATCACTGGATCATTGAAAAAAGCAAGAGAGTTCCAGAAAAACATGTATTTCTGCTTTATTGACTATGCCAAAGCCTTTGACTCTGTGGATCACAATAAACTGTGGAAAATTCTGAAAGAGATGGGAATACCAGACCACCTGACCTGCCTCTTGAGAAACCTGTATGCAGGACAGGAAGCAACAGTTAGAACTGGACATGGAACAACAGACTGCTTCCAAATAGGAAAAGGAGTACATCAAGGCTGTATTTTGTCACCTGCTTATTAAACCTACATGCAGAGTACATCATGCGAAATGCTGGGCTGAATGAGTCACAAGCTCGAATCAAGATTGCTGGGAGAAATATCATCAACCTCAGATATGCAGATAATGCCACTCTAGTAGCAGAAAGAGAAGAGGAACTAAAGAGCCTCTTGATGAAAGTGAAAGAGGGGAGTGGAAAAAGTTGCCTTAAAGCTCAGCATTCAGAAAACTAAGATCATGTGGCATCCAGTCCCATCACTATGACAAACAGAAAGGGAAAAAGTAGAAGTAGTGGCAGATTTTATTTTCTTGGGCTTCAAAATCTTTGTGGATAGTGACTGTAGCCAAGAAATTCAAAGACACTTACTCCTTGGAAGGAAAACTATGACAAACTCAGACAGCATATTAAAAAGTAGAGACATCACTTTGTCAACAAAGGTCCATATGGTCAAAGCTGCAGTTTTTCCAGTAGTCAGGAACAGATGTGAGAGTTGAACCATAAAGAAAGCTGGGTGCTGAAGAATTGATGCTTTCAAATTGTAGTGTTGGAGAAGACTCTTGAGAGTCCCTTGAATTGTAAGGAGAGCCAACCAGTCCATCATAAAGGAAATCAACCCTGAATGTTCATTGGAAGGACTGATGCTGAAGCTGAACCTCCAGTATTTTGACCACCTGATGCGAAGAGCCAGTTCATTGGAAAAGACCCTGATGCTAGGAAGTATTAAGGGCAGAAGGAGAAAGGGAGACAGATGATGAGATGTTCATATAGTGTCACCAACTCAATGGACATGATGTTGAGCAAACTTCTGGAGATAGTGAAGAACAAGGGAGTCTGGCACACTGCAGTCCATGCGGTCACAAAGAGTCAGGCATGACTGAGAGACTGAACAACAATAAATCTCTCAGTCAGAATTGAGTGCATGCTTCCAGCTATGTCAGAGTTTTTTTGAGAGATTTAGTTTTTCTCAACTGTCAAAAGTACCACCATAGTCATAGGAAAAATCAAGTCTTTGTAGGATTTCTTTGCTTTCATAGGTTTTTTGTTTTTAATTATAAATGCAAAGAAGGGAGGAGACTTTTTTTCAGGGTCTGTAACGAGTCTTAATCAGGCCTGATATCCCACAAAGTTCCAGGGTGCCCTGTGGGAGAAGTGTAGGGCTGCCCAAGAGGCCCAGGCCACTGGAAGAGAGATTGATTATATTCAAAAGTAAGAGGGTATTTCCCATTCCAGGAGCTCAGAACACAGACCTTGGCCGCTAGGTGAAAGTCTGTTGACATTTCTGAACTCAAGGAGCTCTTTCACTTTGATTTTAAATTTACACAAATAGTAGGTGGACACACTGTCTTGAGAAGCACTTAAACCTTACAATTAAGGCTAAAATCTCCTATGACTAATGCCATCCATCCTGGTTTTTCCTCCTCTTTCCCAGCAAAAATACAGAGTTGACCTCTGTGGTCACTTTGAGTGTATCTCATTCTATTTTTTTTAATGACTTTTACCTATCTGCACATATGCCCATATTTACAGTATTGTTTTATGTATTCCTATAACACAAGTGCATTCACACTGTGTGTATTATCCTGCAAACTGCTTTTTCCCTCAACGGTGTGTTCAGTCCTATCTGACTATTTGCAACCCTATGAACTGTAGCCCACCAGGCTCCTCTGTCCATGGGATTTCCCAGGCAAGAACGCTGAAGTGGCTTGCCATTTCCTTCTCCAGGGACTCCTCCCAACCCAGGGATCAAACTCTTATCTCCTGCATTTCAGCTGGATTCTTTACCACTGAGCCACCTGAAATAGATAGTTAACAAGGACCTACTGTACAGCACAGGAGACTATACTCAATATTTTGTGTGTGTGTGTGTGTATATATGTATGTGACATGAAGTGACAGTTGCCCAGTCATGTCCAACTCTTTGTGATCCCATGGACTGTAGCCCACCAGGCTTCTCTGTCCATGGAATTCTCCAGGCAAGAATATTGGAGTGGGTTGCTAGTCCCTTCTACAGGGGATCTTCCTGACCCAGGGATCAAACCTGGGTCTCCTGCACTACAGGCAGATTCTTTACTATCTGAGCCACAGGGGATGAAGCCCATATATATGCAGGTATGTATGTATATGTCATATATATATATATATAAATTTTCAGATTATTTTCCCTTATAGGTTTATTACAAAATACTGCGTATAGTTCCCTGTGCTATACAGTAGGTCCTTGTTAGTTATCTATTTTATATGTGATGTATATATGCTAATTCCATCTTCCTAATTTATCTACACCCCCTTCTCCTTTGGGAACCCTAAGTTTGTTTTCTATGTCTTTGAGTCTATTTCTGTCCTATAAATGAATTCATTTGTATTTTTTTTTCAGATTCCACATATAGGTGATATCATATGATGTTTATCTTTCTTTGTCTGGCTAACTTCTTATGATAATCTCTGGTTCCATCCATGTTGCTGCAAATGGCATTGTTCTTTTTAGTGGCTGAGTAATATTCCATTGTGTGTGTGTGTGTGTGTGTGTGTGTGTGTGTATACACATGTATTATACCACATCTTTATCCATTTATCTGTCAATAGACATTTAATTGCCTTCATGCCTCAGCTATTGTAAATAGTGCTGCTGTGAACATGAAGGTCCATTTATCTTTTTGAATTATAGTTTTCTCTGAATATATGGGATTGCTAGATCATATGGTAGTTCTTATTTTTAGTTTGTTAAGGAACCTCCATAATGACTGTACCAATTTTCATTCCCACCAACAGTACAAGAGGGTTCCCTTTTTCCCACATCCTCTCCAGCTGTTGTTATTGTAGACTTTTTGATGATGGCCATTCTGACCAGAGTGATGTGATACCTCTTTGTAATTTTTTTTTTCTCCCTAAATGCTGGCTCTTCTGCTTACACACTTGCCTTTTATTTTTTTTATTTTTGGCTGTGGTGGGTCTTCTTGCTGTGAGGGCTTTTCTCTAGTTGTGGCAAGCAGGGGCTACTCTTTGTTGACGTGCATGGGCTTCTCATTGCAGTGACTTCTCTTGTTGTGGAGCACAGGCTCTAGGACACATGGGCTTCAGTGGTTGCACCTCCCTGGCTCTAGAGCACAGGCTCAGCAGTCGTGGCACACGAGCTTAACTGCTCTGAGGCATGTGGGATCTTCCCAGATCAGGGATCAAACCCATGTCTCCTGCATTGGCCAGCAGAATCTTTACCACTGAGCCATCAGGGAGGCCCCTCATTATAGTTTTGATTTGCATTTAGATTTCTACCCATTGGTGATGGACAGGAAAACCTGGCATGCTGCAGTCCATGGGGTCTCAAAGAATTGGACACGACTGAGCAACTGAACTGAACTGAACTGAGTCCATTTTTTGATTGGGTTGTTTGTTTGTTTTGATGTTGAACTGTATGACCTGTTTGTAATTATGGAAGTTAATCCCTACTAGTGACATTCTGTGACAAGATTGGTACAGATATTCAAAAAAGTGTTAGAAACATTTACAGCAGTGTCTGTGGAGAGTAATAAAAAGGTTGAGCTTATACGGGCATACCTGGGAGATATTGCTAGTTTGGTTCCAGACCACCACAATAAAGCAAATATAGGTTGACCAAAAAGTTCGTTCGGGTTTTCTGAGCAATGTTACAGAAAAACTTGAATGAACTTTTTGCTCAACCCAATACCACAATAAAGCAAATACCACAATAAAGTGAATCACACAATTTTTTTTGTTTCCCAATTTTTTTGGTATAGTTTACACTACACTATGGTCTAAGTGTGCAATAGCATTATGTCTAAAAAAACATATATACCTTAATTTAAAAATACTGATAAAATAAAAGCTGACCACTATCTGACAGCACAGGATTTCCATAAGCCTTCAATTAATGAAAAATTGCAGTATCTGTGAAGTACAATTAAACAAGGTATGCCTGTATTGTGTATATCTTTAAAATTTCATTTTGTGTTTTACAAAATTATGTATTTTACAAAGTTATCAGACTGTGATAGCTTGGAAATTTCAAAAGTGCTCTGGTTTGGCAGTTTTGTGATTTTATGCTGCTGCTGCTGCTAAGTCGCTTCAGTCGTGTCTGACTCTGTGCGACCCCAGAGATGGCAGCCCACCAGGCTCCCCCATCCCTGGGATTCTCCAGGCAAGAACACTGGAGTGGGGTGCCATTTCCTTCTCCAGTGCATGAAAGTGAAAAGTGAAAGTGAAATCGCTCAGTCCTTTCTGACTCTTAGCGACCCCACGGACTTCAGCCTACTAGTCTCCTCCATCCATGGGATTTTCCAGGCAAGAGTACTGGAGTGGGGTGTCATTGCCCTCTCCATTGTGATCTTATAGGAGTAACTAAACCTCAGTGAGCCCCTTCTGGTAGGTCTGGTAGGTCATTGAGATGATTAGAGGTAATGAATGTATCTGAAGCACCTGGCACCGTGCCTGACATTAACAGAAGTTAATGGGATCCCATCATGGAACAGTTCCTAAAAAAACGGTTTCAAAACAAAGCAGCTCCTAACAAAAGTTCCTATCGTCCAGTTGGCTGTTGAAGAATATACAAAATTGTGGAATGTGGTGAGTGAACCTTTTTATTCAGGATCATGATTCATATTTTAACTGATGTAGAGTACATGGTGGCCCCAACCTCTCCTTCCTATCTCCTCTCATATTCCTCTTCCCCATAGTCCTTTTCTCTGTTTCTTCTTCCAAAGATCCCAATTGCTTTTTATTTCTTAAAAGCACAGTCATTTTCTGTTCCTGAAGGAGAGTGGGGGATGGAAATTTCTGGCCGCTGTGGTCTGGCCTCCTGTTCAAGCATCTAAAAATAACCAGACCATTCATACTGGGCCAATTTACCTCCTGCTGGCGTTTCTGCTGTGTCTTTATTGTGCTAAAAGAGTATCTGTTCCTTCTTTTCAGTATTGCAGAAAGCGCCTTTCTCTCACCTTCACCTTGGTAGGTATCAGTACCTTTATTACTAGGGGCACTGTTGTATGATGGTTAAATCAGATACTTTAGAGCCAGGAACTTTGTATTGAATTCTGACTCTGCTTCTTGTTAGTTGTGTGGCTTAGGGAAAACATAATTTTTAAAAATTATCAGAATTAATATTAGAAACAATAATATCAAGGCTATTTATTCTAGGGGAAAAATGAGTTTGAGCCCTTGCCTAACCTGATTATTCAAGAAAGTGAAATGGAATAAAAAGCTTTACCAGGCCATCTTTTCTTCCAGGATCCCATAGTTGTTTTGTTTGACAGTACAAGATCACTGGTTTAGTCTGACTCTAATTCTGAACTTTGCTGGTTAGGGTGTTTTAATTTAAGGCAATGTGATTTAAAACTGTTGGTGGGAATGCAAACTAGTACAGCCACTATGGAAAACAGTGTGGAGGTTCCTTAAAAAGCTGCAAATAGTCCTGCCATATGACCCAGCAATCCCACTGCTGGGCATATACACTAAGGAAACCAGAATTGAAAGAGCCACGTGTACCCCAATGTTCATCACCGCATTGTTTACAATAGCCAGGACATGGAAGCAACCT
The DNA here is from genome assembly GCA_007570785.1 of Antilocapra americana. Taxonomy (NCBI): domain Eukaryota; kingdom Metazoa; phylum Chordata; class Mammalia; order Artiodactyla; family Antilocapridae; genus Antilocapra; species Antilocapra americana. Next base: position 14,234,248 of record ML662449.1, on the reverse strand, counting down.
AGATGCCCATCAACTGA
>ML662449.1:14220490-14233831 GCA_007570785.1 Antilocapra americana | reverse complement strand
AAAAAAAAAAACAATACAGTATATTAACACATATATATGGAATTTAGAAAGACGGTAACGAGAACCCAACATGCGAGACAGCAAGAGGAACGCAGATGTATAGAATAGACTCGTGGACTCTGTGGATGAGGGTAAGGGTGGGATGATATGGGAGAATGGCATTGAAACATGTTAATTATCATATGTCTAATCAATCGCCAGCCCAGGATTGATGCTCAGGGCTGGTGCATCGAGATTTCCCAGGGTGAGGGAGGAGGGAGGGGGGTTCTGGAGGGGGAGCATATGTAAACCCATGGTGATATCATGGCATTGTATGGCAAAAACAATAAAAGGGGGGAAAAAAAAAGAAAAAGAAAAACTCCTCTGTGATTGGGACTTCCCTAGCTGCCCAGTGGCTAAGACTCCAAGCTTCCACTGCAGGGGATGCAAGGTTAGTTCCCTGGTCTGGAAACTAAGATTCCACATGCCACATTCCACGTGGCTAAAATAAATAAATAAATAAAAGGAAATAATAAATTGTAAAAAGTAAAATTAATTTTTAAGAAGTCCCTCTGTGATTTAAAATTTACTTCCTATAAACCAGAATTAAGTCTAGAATCTTGACTAGATTAAAATTTTGTCTAGACTACTAACATTCTTTTGAACCTAAATTCCTCCAGAGATTTCATTCTAATAACTGACTAGTTAGCTGTTTGTTTCCCCATCTTTCTTCTGTTTATCTCCACTGACTTGTCACCCTTCAGGCCTAAGTTTATCTCCACTGACTTGTCACCCTTCAGGCCTAAGCTCAGACATCACTCTCTTAGGGATGCTGCCTCCAACCCTCCAAATCTGTCGCATGGACTCCTTTCATAGCTTCACTGAAGAGGATTGTAATTGCCTGCAAGTGTACCTAGATGCCCTACCAATCGATGAACTTCTTACAGCCCACCTCCCACTGCCGTGTCTTCCCTAATCCCCACTTGACTTTCACCTCCTTGATATCTGCCCCATCCTTCAGTCCTCAGACCAAATAGTATACCCATTATGGAAGATTTCCCCATTATAGAGAGCTATAATTTCCTGTGTTTTTTCTTTCATAGCATCTATCACTAATCATTATTTTCATGAATTTCTGACTCACTTATTAGACTACAAACTCCTTAGAAGCAGGACCATGTTTACATATAGCTTACTACTGTGTACCCAGCACCTAGCATGGTACCCGGCTCCCTGTAGCAGTTACTAAGTATTTACTGGCTGATAAAGGATGCTGCTTCATTCATTCATCCCTCTTAGGACAAACTGTCTTATTGATATTTGTGGCCTTCACAGACCGTGGCCACACAAGCCTTTATGGTATGAGAGAGAAAGGCAGGAAAATAGGTCTACATGGAGGCAAACGAGATAGGAAACTATCATCTTTTTAAAAAATTGTATTTTTGGTTGCACTGTCTTCATTGCTGCAGGCGGGCTTTCTCTAGCTGGGGCAAGTAGGGACTACTCTTCCTTCTGATTTTGCTTCTCACTGCAGTGGCTTCTCTTGTTGCAGAGCGTGGGCTTTAGGGCACGCAGGCTTTAGTAATTGCAGCACCCAGGCTCCGTAGTTGCAGCTCACGGGCTTAATTGCTCTGCAGCATGTGGGGTCTTCCTGGACCAGGGATAGAACCCATGTGCCCTGCATTTGCAGGTGGATTCTTATTCACTGTACCACCAAGGAAGTCTGGCAAACTATTGTATCAAAAGTCAAACCTGAACCTAATCAAGTCTTTAGACCTAACTCCTGTTTTACAAGAAATAAAGAGATAGAAGACTATTTGATAGCAACAATATTGATTGCAAGGAAGCAATCAAACAAATCCAGAAATTTTAAAACATTCTGTAAGACAACTGGTCTACACAAAGATTATGACAAGAAAAAGTGGGAAGATTATTCTAAATTAAAAGATTATAAACAGGCATAATATCTAAATGTATTATGTGAACCTCGATTTGGCTCCTGGTTGTAAAAAGGCAATTACAAAAGACATCTTAACTACAATTTGAGAAGTTGAAATATGGACTTTATATGAGATGATACTTTGAAATTGTTATGTTTCTTATATATCTTATACACAAAATTGTCCTTATTCTTAGAAGATGTATGATAAAATATTTAGGGTGGAGTGTCATGATGTCTACAATGTAGATGATTCTACAACAATAAAATACATGTATAGATTAAGCAAATATGGGCAAATATTAACAATCATTGAAATGAATTTGGGTGAAAAGTATACAAAGGATTACTGCAGAAGGTTTTTTCATTTGTTTATGGTTTTTGGATTGAGGGAGCCAGGTTTAATTTACATAGGTGTAATTTACATAGAGTAAAATTTAAAAATTTAAAATTTACATAGTGTAAAGTTTTATTATTTTGACAAACACATGCAATAGTGTAGCTACCATCATGGTCAAGATCTAGAATATATCTATTGCTTTCAAAACTCTCCTTGCCTCTTTGTAGTCATTCCCTCATCCTGTACCCCCAACCTTTGGCAACACTGATCTATTCTCCAACCCTATGGTTTTGTCTTTTCCAGAATGTTATCACATTACATTTTAATGTTATCACATATTAAATGCATTTTAAGTCTGGCTTTTTAAACTTAGTATACTAGTTTTCTAGAGCTGCTCTAACAAAGTACCACAAACCAAGTGGCTTAAACCAACAAAAATTTATTGTCTCAGTTGTGGATGCTAGAAGTCCAAAATCAATTTATCAGGAGGTTCATGCTCTCTAGATGGCCCTTGAGGAGAATCTATCCATGCTTTCTCTTAGTTTCTGGCATCACCAGCAATCCTTGGTGTTCTATGTCTCACAGTGGCATAACTGCAGTCTCACCCTGGACATTGCATGGTGTTCTCCCTGTGTGTTGCCTGTCATTGCATTAGTTACCAGTGATATTGAAGTAAGGGCTCACCCTGTTCAAATATATGACCTCATCTTAGCTAATTATATCTGCAATGACCCTATTTCTAAGTAAGGTCACATTTTGTGATGTTGAGGTTTAGGATTTCATATTGTTTGGAGGGGAGATACCACTGAACCTATGAGACTTAGCATGATGCATTTGAGATTCATCTATGTTTTCACATGTTTCAGGAGTTATCAATGTGTAGTATCCCATTGTATGAATGTATCATGCTTGTTTTATTGAAATACAGTTGATTTACAATATTATATTAGTTTCAGGTGTTACAGAATAGTGATTCAATATTTTTATTGAGTATGCACCATTTAAAGTTATTATATAATAATTGCTCTATTTTCTTGTTCCTTATCTATTTTATACACAGCATTTTGTATCTCTTAATCCCCTACCCTTCTCTAGCCCTTCCCCTCTTCTTTCTCTCCACTGGTAATACTAGTTAGTTTTCTATATCTGTGTGTTTGTTCTGTTTTGAATATACATTCATTTGTTGTGTTTTTAGATTCCACATATAAATGATAACATACAGTATTCATTGTCCTTTGACTTATTTCACTAAACATAATACTCCCTAGGTCCATTATGTTGTTGCAAATGGTAGAATTTCATTGTTTTTTATGGCTCTAATAGTCCATTATATATATGTATATAATTGTCCATTCATCTGTTGATAAGACACTTGGGTTGCCTCTATATCTTGGCTACTGTAAATAATGCTGCTTTGAATATTGGGGTATCTTTCTGAATTAATGTAGCTTTTTTGAGGAAAATTCATAGTTTACCATGTGGCTGCACCAATTTAATGACACCAAAAGTGTACAAACCTTTCCATTTCTCTACATCCTCACCAACAGTAGTTATGGCTCATGGGCTCTAGAGCATGGGCTAAGTAGTTCTGGCACACCAGCTTGGTTGCTCTGTGGCATATGGAATCTTCCTGGATCAGGGATCAAACTTCTGTTCCCTGCATCAGCAGGTGGATTCTTATCTACTATACCAAAAGGGAAGTCTGGAAGAATTAATATTGTTAAAACATCTATACTACCCAAAATAATATGCAGATTTAATGCAATCCCTATCAAAATACATGACATTTTTCATAGAACTAGAAGTAATCTTAAAATTTGTGTGAAACCATAAAAGACCCCAAATTGCCAAGCAAACTTGAGCAAAAAGAATCAAGTAGAGATATCATGCTCCTTGACTTCAGACTATATTACAAAGCTACAGTAATAAAAAACAGCATGATACTAGCTCCCAAACAGACACTTTGATCAATCGAACAGAATAGAGAGTAAAGAAATAAACTTGTGTACCTGTGGCCAGTTAATCTATGACAAAGGAGGCAAGAATATAAAATGGAAAAAAGGACATTCTCTTCAATAAGTGGTGCTAGGAAAATTGGATAGCTACATGTAAAAGAATGAGATTAAAACATTTCCTCACCATATGCAAAAATAAATTCAAATGGATTAAAGACCTAAATGTAAGACCTGAAACCATAAAACTCCTAGAAGAGAGCAGAGGCAGAGCATTCTTTGACATAAATCATAGCAATATTATTCTAGATATGTCTTCCAGGGCAAAAGAAATAAAAATAAATGGAACCTAATTAAACGTAAAAGCTTTTGACAGAAAAGCAAACCATTGACAAGATGAAAAAACAACATTCTGAATGGGAAGAATATTTGATATGACTGGTGGGGTTAATATCCAAAATATATAAACAGCTCATACAACTCAATATCAGAAAAAAATAACCAGAGTGAAAAAAAGGTATACCACATTTTGTTTGTCCATTTATCAGCTGAAGGACATTTGGATTGTTTAGAGTGTTAGACAATTATGCATAAATACTATAAATATAATTTGTACTTATATAACACTGTAATTATGACCACAGTATTAAATATAGCACTAAATGGAGTAGCCATCATAGTCAACAAAAGAGTTTGAAATGCAGTACTTGGATGCAATCTCAAAAACGACAGAATGATCTCCGTTCATTTCCAAGGCAAACCATTCAAGATCATGGTAATTCAACTCTATGCCCCAACCAGTAACACCAAAGAAGCTGATGTTGAACAGTTCTATGAAGACCTACAAGACCTTCTAGAACTAACACCCCCAAAAGATGTCCTTTTCATTATTGAGGACTGGAATGCACAAGTAGGAACTCAAGAAACACCTGGAGTAACAGGCAGATTTGGCCTTGTAGGACAGAATGAAGAAGGGCAAAGGCTAATAGAGTTCTGCCAAGAGAACGCACTGGTCATAGCAAACACCCTCTTCCAACAACACAAGAGAAGACTCTACCCATGGACATCACCAGATAGTCAACACTGAAATCAGATTGATTATATTCTTTGCAGCCAAAGATGGAGAAGCTCTATACAGTCAGCAAAAACAAGACTGGGAGCTGACTGTGGCTCAGGATCATGAACTCCTCATTGCCAAATTCAGACTGAAATTGAAGAAAATGGAGAAAACCACTAGACCATTCAGGTATGACCTAAATCAAATCCCTTATGACTATACAGTGGAAGTGAGAAATAGATTTAAGGGACTAGATCTGATAGAGTGCCTGATGAACTATGGATGGAAGTTCGTGACATTTTACAGGAGACAGGGACTAAGACCATCCCCAAGAAAAAGAAATACAAAAAAGCAAAATGGCTGTCTGAGGAGGCCTTACAAATAGCTATGAAAAGAAAAGAAGCAAAAAGCAAAGGAGAAAAGGAAAGATATATCCATTTGAATGCAGAGTTCCAAAGAATAACAAGGAGAGAGAAGAAAGCCTTCCTCAGTGATCAATGCAAAGAAATAGAGGAAAATAATAGAATGGGAAAGACTAGAGATCTCTTCGAGAAAATTAGAGATACCAAGGGAACATTTCATGCAAAGATGGTCACAGTGAAGGACAGGAATGGTAGGGACCTAACAGAAGCAGAAGATATTAAGAAGAGGTGGCAAAAATACATAGAAGAACTGTACAAAAAAGATCTTCACAACCCAGATAATCATGGTGGTGTGATCACTCATGTAGAGCCAGGCATCCTGGAATGTGAAGTCAAGTGGGCCTTAGGAAGAATCTCTATGAACAAAGCTAGTGGAGGTGATGGAATTCCAGCTGAGCTATTTCAAATCCAAGAAGATGATTCTGTGAAAGTGCTGCACTCAATATGCCAGCAAATACGGAAAACTCAGCAGTGGCCACAGGACTAGAAAAGGTTTTCATTCCAAACCCAAAGAAAGGCAGTGCCAAAGAATGCTCAAACTACCACACAATTGCACTCATCTCACACGCTAGTAAAGTAATGCTCAAAATTCTCCAAGCCAGGCTTCCGAAATACGTGAACCATGAAATTCCAGATGTTCAAGCTGGTTTTAGAAAAGGCAGAGGAACCAGAGATCAAATTGCTAACATCCAATGGATCACTGAAGAAGCAAGAGAGTTCTAGAAAAACAATTATTTCTGCTTTATTGACTATGCCAAAGCCTTTGACTGTGTGGATCACAATAAACTGTGGAAAATTCTGAAAGAGATGGGAATACCAGACAACCTGACCTGCCTCTTGAGAAACCTGTATGCAGGTCAGGAAGCAACAGTTAGAACTGGACATGGAACAACAGATGGTTCCAAATAGGAAAAGGAGTACGTCAAGGCTGTATATTGTCACCCTGCTTATTTAACTTATATGTAGAGTACATCAGGAGAAATGCTGGGCTGGATGAAGCACAAGCTGGAATCAAGATTGCTGGGAGAAATATCAATAACCTCAGGTATGCAGATGACACAACCCTTATGACAGAAAGTGAAGAAGAACTAAAGAGCCTCTTGATAAAAGTGAAAGAGGAGAGTGAAAAAGTTGGCTTAAAGCTCAACATTCAGAAAACTAAGATCATGGGCAACTGGTCCCATCACTTCATGGCAGATAGATGGGGAAACAGTGAAAACAGTGTCAGACTTTATTTTGGGGGGCTCCAAAATCACTGCAGGTGGTGATTGCAGCCATAAAATTAAAAGACACTTACTCCTTGGAAGGAAAGTTATGACCAACCTAGATAGCATATTGAAAAGTAGAGACATTACTTTGCCAACAAAGGTCCATAGAGTCAAGGCTATGATTTTTCCAGTAGTCATGTATGGATGTGAGAGTTGGACTATAAAGAAAGCTGAGCACAGAGGAATTGATGCTTTTGAACTGTGGTGTTGGAGAAGATTCTTGAGAGTCCCTTGAACTTCAAGGAGATCCAACCAGTCCATCCTAAAGGAGATCAGTCCTGGGTGTTCATTGGAAGGACTAATGTTGAAGCTGAAACTCCAATACTTTGGCCACCTCAAGCAAAGAGCTGGCTCATTTGAAAAGACCCTGACCCTGATGCTGGGAAAGATTGATGGCAGGAGGAGAAGTGGACGACAGAGGATGAAATGGCTGGATGGTATCACCAACTTGATGGCCATGGCTTTTGGTGGGCTCCAGGAATTGGTGATGGACAAGGAGGCCTGTTGTGCTGCAATTCATGTGGTCGCAAAGAGTCGGACATGACTGAGCGACTGAACTGAACTGAATTATTAATAAATACTGCGACTGTAGGGATTTGCATATAGATTTTTGTGTGAACAGAGATTTTTCACTTTTCTTGGGTAAATATCGAGGAATGGAATGATTATCTCTATGAGAAACTTCTAGACTTTACCAAAGTGGTGGTACTATTTTCCATTCCCATCAACAGTTAAGTTTTTCTGATTTCAGCCATTTCAATGCATATTTAGTGGTATTTCATTTTGGTTTCAGTGTGCATTCCCCTAATGACTTATGAGGGCTTCCCAGGTGGCTCAGTAGTAAAGAATATACCTGCCAAGCAGAAGACATGGGTTTGATCCCTGGGTCAAGAAGATCCCCTGGAGAAGGAAATAGCAATCCACTCCAGTTCTTGCCTGGGAAATCCCATGGACAGAGGAGTCTGGCAGGCTGCAGTGCATGGTGTTGCAAAGAGTTGGAGATGACTTAGTGACTAAATAACAACAACAACAATGATGACTTAAAATATTAAGTTATCTTTTTCACATGCTTATCTGCCATTTGTGTACCTTCTTTGGTAAAATATCTGGTCAAATATTTTGCCTATTTTTATTAGGTTATTTGTCATACATCTAATATACAAGTCCTTTATTAGATATGTTTTTAAAATTCTTTCTCTCAATCTGTGGCTTATCTTGTCTTTTTCTTAATAGTGTCCTTCAAGAGCAGAAACTTTTAATTTTGATAAAGTGAAAATGAAATCACTTGCGACCCCATGGACTGTCGCCCACCAGGCTCCTCTGTCCATGGGATTCTCCAGGCAAGAGTACTGGAGTGGGTTGCCATTAAAATCCATTTTATTTTTATGGGTTGCTCTTTTGATATCATTGTACATGTTTTTCAATTTTTCTGTGAGTTTCAAGTTTTATTTTCCTTTTTGGGGAGTGGTTGCTGAAGAAATGAAAAAAGTGAGTGAAGTTTGCTCAGTCGTGTTTGACTCTGAGACCCCATAGACTGTATAGTCCATGGAATTCTCCAGCCCAGAAAACTGGAGTGGGTAGCCTTTCCCTTTTCCAACCCAGGAGATCCATCTCCTGAATCTTCCTAACCAGGGATCGAACCCAGGTCTTCCACATTGCAGGCAGATTCTTTGCCATCTGAGCCCCAAGGGAAGCCCAAAAATACTGGAGTGGGTAGCCTATCCCTTTTCCAGTGGATCTTCCCAACTCAGGAATCAAACTGGGGTCTCCTGCATTGCCAGCAGATTCTTTACCAACTGAGCTATAATGGAAGAAATGAAACTGACAATAAAAAGTTGGGGGGAAAAAAGAAGGCAGAGACAGGTACTTAAAAAAAGAAAAGCAAACAGTTATTAAGAGGAAAGCAATACAAGATAAAGTCCTTTTTAAAAAAACTCTCCAATCTGGCTTTTTTTCACCCTTTAGTCCTCCACAGATTCAGTCCCTTTCAACTCTACTGCTTCCTCCTCAATGCCTTGTTTAATCTGTCTCAAGAGAATAAGAGAGAGTAGGAGGAAGAGACAGAGAGAAAAATAGGATTTTGGAACATTTCAGCATTCACGATGGGGAGTTTTGAACCTATTCTTAGAAGTTCCCCTGAGACTGGAGTAGTGGTGACCCAGCCTCCTCAGCCTCAGGAACTGGAGTTGATTTTGGCTGTGAAATGAACACCCGTGAGTGCGTGCTGTTACTTCAGTTGTGTCCAACTCTTTGCGAACCTATGGCCTGTAGCCCTCCAGGCTCCTCTGTCCATGGGATCTTCCAGGCAAGAATACTGGAGTGGATTGCCATGCCTTCCTCCAGGGGATCTTTCTGACCCAGGGATCGAACCCACGTCTCCTGTATCTTGCAGGAGGATTCTTTACAACTGAGGCACCAGGGAAGCCCCTGAGATTGCAGAGAGACAGTCAGTTCAGATCTTTGGAGTCTGACTTGTGCTCCCTCAGTCATCGACAAATCACAGGCCATTGCCAGGCCTGGTGTGAGGCTTGCTGAAGCTACATGATCTGTGGCCTGAGAGGTAGTCCAGAGGTAGGAAATTGGTCATCTTGTTGCCTGTAGAAGTTCTCCAAGACCAGAAGATGAACAAAAGGAGTTCCAGTCAGTAAACTGGCTTCAACTCTACCTTCCACCAGCTGTCTTCCTGCTGTACACACCTGTCTCATCTCTCCTAGGCAGGGCTTTGTCCATCACATCCTATTCAGATACCAGTGGTGTCTCCTTCATTCCACCACCTGTATGATCCTTTGAAACTTGTTTAAAGGGACAATAAGAACCTAGGTTAGACTCCCTGTAGATTGTTTGCAAGGTGGTAACCCAGATAGAGGAAGACCTAAGATATTTTTTGGACTCTTTGTGATGAGCCTCTGATTTCTCTTGTTTTCTCTGCTGTTACACTCATTCTGCCAAAAAGGGACAAGTTGCAAACAAATGGAAGCTTAATTCAACTGGGGTCCTAATTTTCTGATTCCTGGCCTGAGCCTGTGTCATATGTCCTGAGTTCTCAGCCTTGTCATAAGTTATATTCCAGATGGTCTTTGGAACAAGTCCTTATCAATGGTCTTTGGAATACTCTAATCTGCCCAAGTCTGTTTTAGATTAAACCCAACATTGTCACTTGTCCAAAAGTAGGCTTCTTTTCAAGAGAAGGTGCCTATATCAGAGCCACAGCTAACTTTGAACCCTGCTGACTGCCTTCAGTACATGGGTAATATGATGGGTTTTGTGTGTCATTGACTTCCCAAAGTTCAGACTTGCAAACCAGTCAGACTCTAATTCATGCCCAATTCGGCCATATTGGCGTTCCACAAGGGACCCTGAGGCCCATGTTCTCTGTCCCTCAATCAGCCTCAGATGCTTTCCCAGTATTACCAGCTGCTGATCCCAGAGCACCTGCTGAGTATAGCCAACCTCTGCTACACTGTTAGTTCTTGGGTACTGCTCCCATTAGAACAACCACTGATATTGGTATAGTACTTTTCTATTTAGAAAGCATGGTTGAATACAGTCTTACTTAATGCTAATCCTAACCTTGTGAGTAACTTTATGAGTAATTGTACCTACTCCCAGTTTTCAGGTGAGGAATCTGAGGCTCAAAAGGTCAAGTCACATATCCATGTTTACATAGCTGATGTTTTGAGAGGGGCAAAACTGGATTCAAACCCAGGTCTTCTGAGAAAAATAGAATGTTTGTTTAAGTTGCTTTTATAGAATATTCCTGGAAAGATATATAAGAAACTAATCTATGGATGGCCTGTTGGAATAAAAGAACTGGGTGGCAGAGAGACAGCAGTGGCAGGAAGGTTTCCCACAATATACCATTCTACAAACCATGTTACTGTATTATCCATTTAAGAAAAAAGAGCTTGTCCCTGCCTTCCTCCTTTGGGCTGATCTGCTGATTCCTCTATCGGTGATCAGCTTAAAAACCACGCAGCTGAGTGCATCAAGACATCATACTGCTGAAACTGGCAGCATTTTGGTATAAAATTGAGTACTAGCTTCAGTCTTCCAGCATGAATCCATTTACATTACACTAATGTAATGTGTGGAGACACACCCTGTGTCCTTCAGGGAAAAAAAAAAAAGCTGCGTTTTCCTTATCAAGGCAGGCCAGCCCTGTTCTCCCTGCAGTGCATCTCAGCCAGCTTCATAGGTATCTGAGGTTGCAGGAGGTGACAGCACTTTCAGTCTCATCAGCCAGGGGAGGATTGGGGATGATCTGCTGTTCCGGGAATGCAGAATTTGGGGGCAGGATGGGTTTTTTCCCCCTTCAGATTCTTAAACATATCAAGAAATAAGCTAGAGGGGTGGGGACTTCCAGAATGGCAAGACCAGCAGACCTCTCTGACAAGCAACAATTTGGTGAAGTATTAGTCTCTGAGAACTGTCCTAAGGGCATACAGCAAATGAAACATTCATTCAAGAAAATCTACTAATTTCAGTAAGAACAGGGAGGGGCTAAGGGATTTGAGGGGCTTCCCTGGTGGCTCAGTGGTAAGAATCACCCTGCCAATGCAGGAGACAGGGGTTCAATCCCTGAGTTGGGAAGATCCCCAGGGGAAGGAAATGGCAGCCTGCTCCAGTATTCTTTTTAGGAGAATCCTATGGACAGAAGAACCTGGCAGGCTACAGTCCATGGGGTCGCAACAGAGTTATCCAGGACTTAGGAACTAAACAAACAACATGGCATTTGAGACTGGGACAAGCTCCTTTACCCCTGTCCCCTGCTTTTCACCCCACGTATTATGCCCCATACAAGTACAGCCAAGAAGACATGGGCTCCTTCCCAGGATCTCCCAGTCTGGGATTACAGTTTAACCCCAGGAGGGACAGGCTCCCCTGGGATTAAACTCTCCCCTTTCATACCCCTTACTGCAAAAGCTCTGTAGCAGGCAAGCACAGCAGAGTGGACCAGGTCTCCCTTCCCCGACCCAGTCTTTATTCACAGAAAATGTATCACTCATACATTGCCGGGAGGAATGTCAAATGGTACAGCCACTCTGGAAATCAGTTTGGCAGTTTCTTAAAAACCTAAATATACAACTACCATACAACCCAGCAATTGCAATCCTGGGCATTTATCCCAGAGAAATGAAGACATATGTTCAAACCAAAACCTGTACACATATGTTTATAGCAGCTTTATTTATAATAGCTCAAAATTGGAAACAACCCAAACATCCTTCAACAGGTGAATGGTTAAACAAACTGATTCATCCATAAGATGGAATATTCCTCAGCCATAAAAAGAAACTATTAATCATGAAATAACCTGGATGAATCTCTAGAGAATTATGCTGAGTGGGAAAAAAAATCCCCAAAGGTTATATACCATATTATCTATTTATATAACATTTTCTAAATAGAAAAATTATAGAAATGAGGAAGAGATTATAATTGGATAAGGAGGAATTGAGGCAGGAGGGAACTGTGTGTGGTTATAAAAGGATAACATAGGGACTTCCCCAGCAATCCAGTGGTTAAAACACCAGATTTGCACTGCGAGGGGTACAGGTTCGATCCCTGGTTGGGGAGCTAAGATCCCACATGCCATGGGGTGTAGCCAAAAAAGAAAAATATATATATAAAGTAGAGAGATCTTAGTGATGATAGAAATGTTCTGTATCTTGGCTGTATCAGTGTCAGTATTCTGATTGTGATATCATGCTGTAGTTTCACAAGATATTAAATGGAAAAAATTGTAAAGGATTTTTTGATCTCTATATTATTTCTTACAGATGTATATAAATCTGCAAATACATCAAAATAAAAAGCTTAATTTTTTAAAAAAAATGGAAAGGATTTGAATAGACATAGACATTTGTCAAAAGGAGATGTACAGATGGCTAATAAGTACATGAAAAGATGCTCAACATTCAGTTCAGTTCAGTTGCTCAGTCGTGTCCGACTCTTTGCAACCCCATGAATTGCAGCACGCCAGGCCTCCCTGTCCATCACGAACTCCTGGAGTTTACCCAAACTCATGTCCATCGAGTCGGTGATGCCATCCAGCCATCTCATCCTAGGTCATCCCCTTCTCCTTCTGCCCCCAGTCCTTCCCAGCATCAGGGTCTTTTCCAATGAGTCAACTCTTCCCATCAGGTGGCCAAAGTATTGGAGTTTCAGCTTCAGCATCAGTCCTTCCAATGAACACCCAGGACTGATCTCCTTTAGGATGGACTGGGTGGATCTGCTTGCAGTCCAAGGGAATCTCAAGAGTCTTCTCCAACACCACAGTTCAAAACCTTCAATTCTTTGGCACTCAGCTTTCTTTATAGTCCAATTCTCACATCCGTACATTACCACTGGAAAAACCATAGCTTTGACTAGATGGACCTTTGT
>ML662449.1:14025419-14207684 GCA_007570785.1 Antilocapra americana | reverse complement strand
ATATGTAAACCCATGGTGATATCATGACAATGTATGGCAAAAACAATAAAAAAAAAAAAAAGAAGTTTTGTAGTTTTGTATTTTACATTTAGGTCTATGGTCCACTTTGAGTTACTTTTTTTTTTTCAGGTTTTAAAACTTTTTATTTGCATATTAAAAAAATTGTGCATTCCAATAATTAAAATCATTTGAACAACAACAACAAAAAATGGCACGCTGATTAAACTGCATTTTACAGCCCGCAGAACACCTTGGACCAGCTTTTTACTCTAGATTTCACTGTCGTCCCACCCAGCTTCCTCCTTCACCAACATGCAAGTTCTTTTCCTTCCCTGCCAGCCACACAGGCAGGTGGTACAGGCAGGCGCGGCCTACGTTGTCAGTAGTTCTCCATTCTTTGATGGGAAAAGGGGTAGCACAGTCATTTAAACTCGATCCAACCTCTTTGCATCTTACAAAGTTAAACAGCTAAAAGAAGTAAAATAAGAAGGCAACGCTTGTGGAATGTACAGTGCATACTGGCGGCGAACGCTTCATTTAGACTCGCCTGCTTGCTTCTCCTCTTCAGTCATTTCTTTGAAGGCAGTGGATTTTTCTCTTGCGTTTCTGTTTTCTTCAATTTCGACTTACCGAACTTCTCAATCTCAGCCATATCGGGTTTGTCAGACATGGTTGCAGAGGGCGCGGCGCGAGCTGCGAGCGAGTGAAATCTGGTCTGCGCTGTGGCCGCCGCCGAGTGTCTGAGTTACTTTTTATATAAGCTGTAAGGTCTGTGTCTAGGTTCATTTTTTTTGGATATGAACATCCATACTCTCACAAAAACAAAAATCAAAAAACCCCACAGTGATGGTCATATGTCAAAGGAATATTGGAGCCAATGGAATAGAGCTCTTAATGGCCAAAGCTGGGACAATTTGAGCAACAAAATTCATAAAGTATTGCAGTATTATATTATAGTCATAGCATAAAATAAATATTCATGATTCCATCTGGTATCAATAAATGATGAAATAAATAAATAAACTGGGGAGACTAGATATATCTCCCATGCAAATAACTGATGTAGTTTTCTGCCCTTAAGAGGATGGAACATAATTTTCCACTCCTTAAATATGGTTTGTACATGGTGAATTTCTTCCAAAAAGTATAGTATGGAAATAGAGAAAAAAGAGTAGCTTTACAGTAGAGAGTTGAAGTGTTATTCATGTCTGACTCTGCGACCCCATGGTCTGTAATCCCCCAGGCTCCTCTGTCCATGGGATTCTCCAGGCAAGAATTCTGGAATGTATTGCCATTTCCTTCTCCAGGGGATCTTCCCAACCCAGGGATTGAAACTAACAGGTATTCTGCAAAATATTAGACCAAGACCTCTTAAAACTCTTATGGGTCATCAGAAAACAAGAACGATAACAACAGCAAAAAAAAAAGAAAAGTCCAAGAAACAGTCACAGCCAAGAGGAATCTAAGGAGGTAAGCTGTGAATATAGAGTGAAAGTGTTAGCCACTCAGTTGTGTCCAACTCTTTGCAACCCCATGGACTGTAACCCGCCAGGCTCCTCTGTCCATGGAATTCTCCAGGCAAGAATACTGGAGTGAGGTGCCATTCCACTCCCTTCTGCAGGGTATCTTCCTGACCCAAGGATAGAATCTGGGTCTCCTGCATTGCAGGCAGATTCTTTTACCTTCTGAGCCATAGGGTATCCCAGATGGGATCTTGATACACAAAAGGGACATTATTAGGGGGAAAATGAGGAAATCTCAAGTATGAGCTTTAGTTAATAAGAAAGTATAAAGATTGGCCCTTAATTGTGAAATGCTAATGATAGGGGAAATAGGACGTGGAGTATATGAGAACTCTCTGTACTACTTTCATAATAATTCTGTACATTTAAAACTGTTCTAAAGATAAAAACTTATTTTGAAATAACAGGAACTGGTGTGGTTCTTGTGCCACCCTGGAGAGAGTCCCAGCGCACCTGTGCCAGGCTGGGTGCACCATCACCTCTTGGTCTCTGCTTCAGTTTTTTCGCTTTCCCCCTTTCCCTCTGCAGTGCTTGTGCAGTGTTCAGTTCTGAGACTGCCTAAAGCCACTGGGAAAATGGTGGAAAATTCACCATCATCGTTGCCAGAAAAAAGCAATTTATGGCTTTATTCTTAAGTTCCCAATTTGGCTTCACACTCTTATCTCCTCCGGGCTTTTATTTCTGAATCTTGGCTAAACTCCTCAGGCTTAAGCTTTTGGCCTCAAAGACATTGGACAGTTACATTATCTGTCCACTTCCTCTTTCTATAGTAAGTAGCTACAGTAACCAGCTATGTACTCTTATCTGGAGCTCATACAATTACAGATAACTATTCTCTGGTGGCCCAGACAGTAAAGCTTCTGCCTGTAATGTGGGAGCCCCAGGTTTGATCCCTGGGTTGGGAAGATCCCTGGAGAAGGAAATAGCAACCCACTCCAGTACTCTTGCCTGGAAAATTCCATGGACCGAGGAGCCTGGTGGGCTACAGTCCATGGGGTCGCAAAGAGCTGGACATGACTGAGCAACTTCACTTTCACTTTCACATGCTAAATATCACAGCAGAACAAATACCAAGAGAATTCATCCCAGTGTTAAGAGATATCCCTCCTGGTGAAGTAAAACACATATTCTTACTCCAAACTGAGTTATATGTAGGCATACTAACACCAGGCATTTATGTTTTTGAGATAGTCATTTTGACCACAATTATTTTCACTCTGTCTCCTATTAATACTCTGTATTGATATGTAAAAAAAGTGAGTTAACTTCTCTTAGATTAAGTTCTATCACTATTGTAAATGGTTCTTAAATATTAGTTATTTTGAACATAAATAAATAAAATTCAAGATAAAAGGAATGAACTATTGATATACCCAACAACTTGGATGGATCTCAAATTATGTTGAGAGAAAAAAGTCAAACTCAAAATATTACATTTATGTAGCATTTTGTATGACATACAGCAATTCATATTAAAAGTTTTAAATAACAAAACTATAGAGATGAAGCATAAATTGATGTTTGCTAGGGGTTCTAGAGATGGAGAGAGAGGAAGAGCTTGAGTACAAACAGAGAGCTGGAATGGTCTTTGTGATGATGAAACAATTCTGTATCTTGACTGTGATAGTAATTACATGAACATACATATGATAAAATTGCATAGAATTAATAATACATCCATGTATGTGCACCCACATACACACAAGTGCATGTTAACCTAATGAAATTGGAATAAGCTTTGTGGATTGTTCTAAAGTCATCTTCCTGGTTGTGATATGGTACTAAAGTCATGCAAGATGTTACCACTGGGGAAAATGGGTCAAGAGTAAATGAGTAAAGGGTAAATAGCATCTCTCATTACGTTTTCAAAACTATATTTATTTTTATTTATTAATTTTTGGCTGCATCCAGTCTTAGTTGCAGCATGCGGGCTCTTCGTTGCAGAGCACTGGCTCCGGAGCACATGGATTCTGTAGTTTGCAGCGTGCGGGTTTAGTTGCTCTGGAGCATGTGGGATCTTGTTCCCAGACCAGAGATCAGACCTGCTTTCCCTGCATTGGAAAGCAGATTCTAAACCACTTGACTACCAGTGGAGTCCCTCTCATTACGTTTTATAAAGGCAATAACTATTGTTTTTACTTATCCTTAAAAAAAAATCGACATATAATTTTTATACCAGAAAACTCACCGTTTAAAGCTTACAATTCAATGTTAACTATCACCATTAATTCCAGAACACTTTCATCCTCCAAAAAAACCCCCATATCCATTAGTAATTGGTTCCCATTCTCCACCCCCATCCTCTAGAAACTATTAATCTACATTCTGCATCTGTAGATTTGCTTCTTATTGATATTCATATATGTGGAATCATACAATATGTGTTCTTTTGTGTCGATCTCCTTTTGTCTAGCATGTTTTCCAGAATCACCCATCTTGGAGCATGTATCAGTACTTTATTCCTTTCTGTGGTTGAATAATATTCCACTATATAAACATGCCACATTTTGTTTATTTATTCATTCATTGATACACATATAGATTGTTTCTACTTTTTGACTATTATGAATAGTGCTGCTATGAATATTTATATATAATATATTTTTAAAAACATACGTTTTTCATTTTCTTGAAGAAATACCTACAAGTGGAATTTTGGGATCCTGTGGTAACTCTATGTTTAACTTTTTGAAGGACTGAAACAGTTTCTAAGATGCTGCACCATGTTCCTTTTCCATCATCAGTGTATGAGAGTTCCAACTTTTCCACATCCTCACTAACACATGCCATTGTCTGCCATTCAAGTGGGTATAAACTGATATCTTATTGTGGTTTTGATTTTCTATTTCTTATTGACTCAGTTTCAGTAAGTAGGCTTTGTCTTCCTAGGAATTTGTCTATATCATCTATGTTATCCAATTTGTTGGCATATGATTATTCATAATTTCCCCTTATAGTCCTTTTTATTTTTGCAAAGTTAATAATAATGTTTACTCTTTCATTGCTGATTTTAGTCATTTTGAGTCTTTATCTTTTTCAGTCTAGCTAAATGTTTGTCAATTTTATTGATCTTGACAATGAATCAACTTTTGGTTTTGTTGATTTTCTCTATTGTTTTTCTAGTCTGTTTTGTTTATTTCCTTTCTAATCTTTTTTATCTCTTCCTTCACTTGCTTTGAATCTAGTTTGCTCTTCTTTTTTTAGTTACTTCAGGTGAAAAGTTAGGTTATTGATTTAAGATTTTTCTTTTTTAAACAGAGGCATTTATAACTTCTTTGTATATTCTTTTGCAGTTTCCTATGAATCCATAATTATTTCAAGTTTTTATTTTAAATAAGAACATAAGAAAAAAAGTAGGTACTTATGCTCTGCCAGAAGAGTTGTGTGTGAGAATGACTCAGTCATTACACATAGCCTCAAGGAGGTTAGTGAGAAAGACACATATAGAGTGATTTAAAATATGAGATGGTTGCAGAGATGAAAACACTGACGGATGTCCAGGGAAACTATGCAGGCACAATTGAGGGCTTGTATGAACTGGAGAGTGATGCTTTTATCATTGAAGTTTCATACTCAGAGAGACCAGTTCCTAAGGAGGCTGGCACTTATTTCTCATCAATCTTTCGGGACCACAGCTGAAGGCATTTGGGGCAGGGATGGAACCACACTCTGATTAAGGCTAATGTTCCCACCTGAGGTCTTTTTTTCTGATGCCTCAGAATGCTCAAATATCCCCATCTCCCACCAAGTCACTCAAGATGTTTAGCATGGGCAGACTGATTGGCTTTAAAGGATAACAATAACAGTATTTAAACAGGAAGGAAAAACTAGAAAATTTGTTGGGGTTGCTGATTTTTTTTTATATATATTTCTTTTAACTTTAATTATTAAACAATTCCAGATTCACCAAAAAATTTTTGCAAAAACAGTTAACAGAACTCCAGATACCCTTCACTCAACTTTCCCAACTGTCCCAAAGGTTAACAACTTACATAGGATTGCTAACTCCTTTTAATGTTTATTAAAATAAAAAATTGGGGACTAGGTAATACATTCTTTTAGCTTATTTTGTTATAAAGTAAAACAATATAAAGAGGTACATAGGTGAAAAATCTCATTTTTGCCCCTGCCCTTCTACTGCATCATTCTCACCCCTCACAAACACTCATAATCATCTGTATTTTTTTTCTTCTTTTTTTGGTTGTGCTACACAGCCTGTGGGATCTTAGTTCCCTGACCAGGGATTGAACCTGGGTCCTGGACAGTGAAAGTGTGAAGTGCTAGCCACTGGACCGCCAGAGAATTCCCATCTGTATTTTAATTTGAGCAAAAGTAATCAAAATATTTTCATATCTCCCCTTCTTCTCTTTCCCATTCAAAAACAGTATTCTATGCATACTGTTCTGGACCTTACATTTATCATTAAACAATAGAGCTTAGAAAGATTTTCAAATTAGAACATAGTAATGCTATTTTTTTTTAATTGAAAAAGACTTCAGCATTTATCTCATCTTTGCCCCACTGTCTTCCAGCATCACTTTAGACATACGTCTTGCTTCCTCGCTCACTTTCCTGTCTAACCTCTATTTTTTAAATCCCCAGTTCCCCAAGCATAGTTCATTCTCTGTGCTGACAAGCTCAGGGCTTTTACAGCCCTAGCCAGTGTGACTGGAGGGAAGCCGCCAATCCCATGGGCCATCAGGACCACAGGGACACATTCAGAAGGGACAGCAACAGGAGGATGATTGCCTTAGCATGAGCGATGCCCAAAGAGAGCACTCTGGGCCAAGAAGAAGAAATGATCTGGAACAAGGCCTTGTTGCTAAGCAACCCCAGAGAGGATGAAATTAACGCAGTCTGTTTTTCATGTAACTGCATCTCAAATGAAAGCTGAGGCCAGAGTTGATCCCATGCAAAATTAATAATTACCGCGTGATTCTTTATTTTAAATGGCTGCTGCCAAAAGACTGAGAACTGAAGAAACCAATATATCCTTCTTTTAAAAGAGGTGAGGAGGAGGGGAAAAGAAAACAGAACAAGTAAATTCAGAGGCTGTGTTTTTCCATTTGCATCTTAGGTAGGAAATTGGGCATCTTAAACTGCTGTTGAATCTGACTGGTAGGAAACCTGCTTTAATAGTAGATCCCAAGTAGACGAGATAATATACATCAGAGAACTGTGGAAAGGTATTTTTTTTTAGAGGTGAAAAAGCTTCAGATCACATGAGATCCTATTAATCTCCTTCTCAGAAAATTTTAAATGTACTTTTCTCTCTTGGTATGTTCTGAGAGGGCACATTATCATAAAACTAAAATATCCCTATTGCCTCCACCCACTCTCCCTAACTCCACTGGAAAGGCTGAAAGAGGAGCACAGCTTGATATGCTCAGTAACCCTTGCTTTTTGAGAACTTATCAATATTAAAAAGGCATACACGACACAGAAAAGATGATTCCACCCCCCACTCTGCTTCTACTGCATTAATTTGGGTTAATTAACTCTGTGGTTACAGCTGAGCAATATCCTCCTCCCCAAAAGAACCTTTTGGATTATTATTATTATATGGTTGTATAATAAAATATATCTCAAAACAAAACAGTTTTAGCCAAAGAAGCTAATGTTATCAGAGAAGGAAAACTTTCTTCCTGAATGGAAGGTCTGACCCTAACTTCCTGCTGCAAAGATAGGTGTCTTCCTCACTAAGTGTTTATGCAGTATGTTTACTAGCCTTGAGGCAGGACCCTCTTCTCTTGCTTTCCCTCTGCCACCCACTCCCTCAGCTCATACCGGGTCACTCAGCAAACACCCTCCCAAACAGCTGGCCTCTGTAAAGCAATGAATGTTTGCTGATAGAGCTGAGCAGAATGAACTAGAACGAGGGGAAAACAAGATGGCAAAAAGGGCGCACTTGATCTTTGGAGCCTCCATCGTTTGCGGTCTCAACAGGAAATAGATGCTACATTCAGACCGGTTGCTTTGAGGAATGTTTAATAAAGGCATAATTTACAAGGGTTGGTGGGGGAACCCCAAAGGATCAGTGTTACCTGGGGACAGTAACATTGGGTTGGGAGTCTTTACAGGTCTAAGGCCTGATGAAGAGAGAGAATTGGGAAGCAGAGCAGTGGTATGGAGGGGGCCTCTTTATAAGAATGTAGCCCACGTCGGGGTATGTATACCCTGGTATCACTTGCCTCCTTGTCTCTGATCTCTGGCTAGGGTTCCCCATTTGGCTGAACTCTACTGGAAGTCAGGGGATAAGGAAGTGTTTGAATGTAGTCAGCATCGGTCAGCTTCCCAGGTATGCAGCATGGCGAGAGAGACTGTGACATGAAAGACAACCAAATGTAAGCCTTCGTTAATCTCTCTGGTTCTGTCTTTTCAATTATTCATTCAGCCAGTATTACTGATCACCAGCTTTGTGCAGGTACAGAGCTAGGAGATACAGCAGCAAACAAGGCAGCCCTTCTAGAGCTTATGATCCCTGTGGCTGTGTCAGGCCTGGGCAAGCTTCAAACTACATCATCTCCACTACTAAAGGTCTAAGTCACAGAAGCCCTCCAACTCCTACCATGGTGACCGCATGACTTCTCTTTCTTCTCTTTTCTCTTGGTCAGGAATAGAAATTCTCTTGTTACTATAAGTAGTGGTGGTAATGAGAGTATGTATGTGTAGGTGTGTGTGTTAAGGTGTGGGTATTGAAAGGTACATATACAGAGCAGCCTAGAAAAAGGAAAATAGTTGGGCATCAGGAAAGGGAGGAATAGTGGTAAAGCTGAGTCAAAAGAGCTTCGCTCCAGGTCGTGGTCTTTAAGGACCAAGCTTCTACCTACAGTTGTGTACTCTGCTTCCTCCACATACACCAGCTTCTATAGATCTTGCGGTCTTTCCATGCCAGTTCACTCCAGGCCACTGCTTTGCTATCAGCGTGGCCCTTGGGTTAGGCCACGGTCCTGAGCAATTAGTGACCATTACTGGACATAGAACAGTTGGTGTTATTTTTCTGAGCAGGGGGCTCTGACTAGGGGAGGCTCCCCCTCTGTAGGAGATATTGAGTGTGGTAGAGCCCACAGCAGATAAGCCTCATATGAAAAGCTCCTGGAGGTCAGAGGTCAGGGACCTGGGTCTTGCAATGGTTTTCCAGTAGCCCATGGCATTGTTTCTTTTAAGTCAGCTTCTTAGTCAATATTTACTGAATCAGACTGGGCAAAAAATAACCCTTGACTTACAATCAGATACCTCAACATCTGTTCTTGGAGATCTTTTAACACACAAAGACATTTGATATTTGTTGAGAAGGACTTTTGTTGATCCACAGGCAGAGAAGGTGACCTGTGTTGGGCTGATGAAAAGACATGCTGGCAAAGCATGTATCCTGTTGGGGACAATGGCTCCCTTTTTCCTGAAATGCCTGCCAGCTGTGTGTGGCCAAGCCAGGGCTAGGCTCAGTTTCTTGCACTAAGTTTCTCATGGCAGCAGGAGAGAAAGTGAGGCACTGCCTTCCTGCTTTGGTAATCCTCTTATTTCATTTCAGTGATACAAGTTATTGGCCTTGTGCAGAGAGACTGACACCATCAGTTCTTCCCAGAGCAAAGATGGCCTTTCTGATGGTGAGCATGGGCCTTGTCGACTTAAAAAATAGTCACAACCTAAAAGTTGAGAGGGCTTCCCAGGTGGCTTGGTGGTAAAGAATCCGCCTGCCAGTGCAGGAGACAGAGGAGACGGGGGTTCAATCCCTGAGTGAGGAAGATCCCCAGGAGTTGGAAATGGCAACCCACTCCAGTATTCTTGCCTGGAAAATTCCATTCACAGAGGTACCTGGCAGGCTGCAGTCCATGGGGTTACAAAGAGTTGGACACAACTGAATGACTGAGCTCAAAGGTTGAGAGTTATGTTTTATTCAGTGGAAATTTTTAGGATTTAAGCCTGGGAGGCAGCATCTCAAATAGCCCTGAGAGAACTGCTCCAAGGAGGCAACGGGAGGAACCAGATTCTATAGAGATTTTGCAACAAAGGGCAGGTAGTCTGAACATCAAATGATTATTGCTGATTAAAGAAAACCAGCTATCCCAGGATTCCCTGGTGATACAGTGGTTAGGACTCCATACTCCCAATGCAGGGGCCCTGGGTTCGATCCCTGGTCAGGGAACTAGATCCCACATGCTGCAACTAAGACCTGGCACAGCCAAATAAATAAATTTTAAGAAAAGAAAGAAAACTAGATGTCACAAGTTAAGGAATTTAGTACTTTTCTATGTATGGGGAGCTGCAAGAGTTTGGGCTAACTTAAATCATTCCTTTCATATGCAGCTCAACTATGGGGCTAGTATCCTGTGCTTTTCACATCCTGAGCTTCCCTGGGGCTCACTGTAGGGAGTGACTGCAGCAGTCAGATGGCTGCTAGATAGCAAGCATCCTCTCCCTCCTGAGTGCCCTTAGGACTCACCGGCTCACTTTGGAGGGCTGCAGTTCCCAATGACTGTGATATCCTTGTTTACTGCCATGGTAGGGAATATTCCATTTCTCAGCCTCAATGTTGTGTATCATGGGGATATTCTCTTCCTGGGTGGATATGAGGGATAGGTTTCTTTTGGCTGAAAAATGGGGTATGAACCATAGCAGAAACTGCTAGCAGAAATGTCTTTGGGCTCTCCTTACATTTCTGGCTAAGAACCTCTGAGGCAGAAAACAACTGTTTCCCTTGCAGAAACAGCTGGCGCTTTCTACAGGACACAGCTTTCCAGACCAAATCCTCAAGTCCTCAGGAGACTTGCTCATCCGGAAACTAAGCTGGACAACAACTTGAAGGTTATCCATGAGCAACAGAATTTGACCCTTAGGGCAGAGGAAGGTTTTAATTAACTTCATCTGAGAAGTTTCCAAGGCCTTTCCAGCTGCCTTGAATGTTGTGTTCCAGGCTTTAGAGATTAAAACTTCCCTTTTTCTGGCATCCGAAAGTGACTTTTGGAAGCAAAATAGGAACAGCTTTTGGACCCCGATATCACAGCGCATCAGCCAGGCCTGGACATTGCCACTAAATGGGGAAAAACTGTCTCTGGGGTCTCCTTGGGGCCAGAATGTCATGAGGACTTGGCAACCTTGGAGCAGATTCTGCTAGGGTCTGGGTCTTCTCCCAATATATGCAACTCTAAGGGGAAGCTGGCAAAAAATGAATAGCCAGCCAGGACAGCGTTGAAATCCAAGAGAGGGGGAAATGTTGGCCCTTTAGTACTCTAAGGCCTGGTTTTCCTGACAGCTTGAAGCAGAGGGTACCTATTGGGACTAGTGGATCCAAAAAAATCAAGGAAAAGGAATAGAATTTTTTTCTCCACCTAAAGGATGCATCACATCTTTTCATGAGTGGATATCTGATTCCCTCAATTATGGGAGGTTGATTGAGCCCCCTTTGTCCATCAGGACCACCAGTATTGGTGGTTGAAGGAGAGAGCAGCAAACAGTCACACATTATAAGGGCAAGGACCATGTTTCATCCTCCTTGGTCTTGCTTGTAACAGATGTTCATGTACTATTTCGCTGAAATGGTTCCCCCAAAGTCACAGCTTTTTCCATTATCCAGTGTCCGTTTTCTTCCCCTTTCCCTCCTGTAACTTATCTCCTGTCTCGCCAAGTCAAGAAAATACATTCATAGTCTTCCCTATGCAAGTTGCTGACTTGCACCATAGTTCACCTGCAAATCAAACCAAAAGAGAACAAGAGGGAAGAGAAATAAAATTTGTTTCCCTTGAGCCCTGCCTTGTTTTCTTCTGGCACAACTTGGTTCTAAGAGGTTGCTGGTCACACTGGCAAAAAGCTTTTTTCACCCTAATGCTTTCTCCCCAACTGTCCACTCTCATTGAAGAAAAGTTGTGTTTTTTTTTTAAGGAATGTGTTTTGATTATGAAAGTAATAAATACCATTTAGAAAAGAGAATAAAGTGTCCCCCACCCAATACATCTGTTGTGTTCCCAGCCTTTTATTCCAAATGCTGCTGCTGCTACTGCTAAGTCACTCCAGTCGTGTCCGACTCTGTGCGACCCCATAGACAGTAGCCCATCAGGCTTCGCCGTCCCTGGGATTCTCCAGGCAAGAACACTGGAGTGGGTTGCCATTTCCTTCTCCAATGCATGGATGTGAAAAGTGAAAGTGAAGTCGCTCAGTCGTGTCCGACTGTTCGTGACCCCATGGACTGCAGCCCACCAGGCTCCTCCGTCCATGGGATTTTCCAGGCAAGAGTACTGGAGTGGGTTGCCATTGCCTTCTCCACTTCTATTCCAAATGAGACCTCACAAAAGCTGACTTGCCCGTCATCAATGGTTTTAATTGACATATTCAGTTAATTAACAAGTCTTTAATACACACCTACAATGAACGCAGCAGTTTGGCACTCTTAAAAACACAAAATAGGTTTAAGATAGTCTCAGCTTCAGCCTCCCAGGAGACAAGACCTCTGAGGCTGCAAAGCCCTTTGCTGTGTTCTGATCTACTGCTGACTTCCATGCAGCCAACACTGACGGCCACCTGTCATGCTGAAACTTTCTCTTCCCTGGGCTGCTGCATCTCCACATCCTGTTTTCTGCCTTCTGTTTCCAAACTCAAGTTCAACTGCTTACTCCCAAAAGCCAATACTCAAGAGACAAGTATTGGTTGGAAAAGGAAAGATTATTTATCTAGGAGGCTGGCAACCTAAGGAGAAGGTAGACTCATGTCCCAGAACCAATTCCAAACATTCTCCTTGCCCATGGGAGTTTTTAAAGGGCAAAAAAGGAAGCTAGTCTCTGTTAATCATTTGAGGAGGGGGTCATTGCCTTTATCATCTTTCACTGTATGCAGACTTGTTGATTCTTTGTGATCTTCCTTTAGACTCTACCTTGTTCACAGGGTTTGCTCATGGGGTTACTGCAGGGGGAGCTGGGGGAAAGATCTAGTTATATGTTAATTACTTATTCTTCATTTCTACATCTTTATGAAAAGAATCTACATGTTTTAGGCAAGACATTGTTTGACTAGGGATTGCAAAACTATCTGATTAGTGAGGCATGGAGTACATGCTATAGGGGTTAGTTCAAATATTGCTTAGTAATCTCACACCTGTACTGAGTTTTTACAGTTTGAGGGAAACAGAAGTAGGCAAATAGAATGGGGGCAAAGAAGCTGCTTATACATCCTCTCTCACTTCTTCCTGGCTTCCTGATCCTCCTTCGGGCCCATGCACTAAATTTCGTTCTCAGTCTTCTTCACTTCTCAGTTTCTTTTCATTCCCTGAACCATTTCAACCATTCCCATGACTTCAGATACCATCGGTATGCTGATAATTCCCTGAAATATGTGTCTTCATTCCAATATATTAATATGCCTGGGGCAGCACCTGTGATCAAACACATTAACATATTTGTGGTGAAATATGGGATCAATGAAAACTACCCCTGCCTGTAAATTCCAGTCAGGTTTTGATGCCAAACTAACCAAGTTAGTTGTAACACCACTATGAAAAAATTTTTTTTTCATTTTCCAAAGCTTTATGGATTTCGGAATTGCAAAGAAGATTATGGGCCTGTATGAAAAGGAGTGGCCTTTGTTAGTCCAGAGCGGGGGGGGGGGGGGGGGGGGAAGGATAAAGAAAACTATTCTGCATTTTGCTTTCCATAGAACAATGAGTATCCATAAGACTTGAGATCTTTCCTGCTGGAATGAAAGTGACCAGAAACTTGTAAACAGTTTTTCTTGTTAAAAGTAATAAGATAATAAAATTCTGTCATATCTGGCCCTCTACTGTAATAGTGGCATTATCAGATTCAAGTCCCTCACTCCACCTAGAGTTTCTCACTTAGCTGAAATGCTTGGGATTTCTGTAATACACAGTCTCTCTACTTCCTGCACATATACACAATCATACCTGTGATTGGCTTTAATTCTCAGGCATTTAACTAGATACATAATAATTAACAAAGTAAATTCTCCAGCTCCTTTCAATGACAACTGTTTTCACATCCTAGTTTAAAACTTCTGTGGGTTGGCTCTAAAACCAGATCAGTAACAGACCCAGAGAATGTTCAAGAGGCTAGAGATGGGGGTAGGGGCACAGGCAGCATGGAAAGGCAGGATAAAATGTTATTTTAGTATTTTCACTGAACAGAGGAAAAATTCATGCAAATATCTCTGCTCTCACCACACCTCCCTCTTTGTTCTATACAGCCTTTCTTCAACCAAATCTCAATTTTTGGATTAGACCCCTGTTGACTATGTCTGCTTAAGTCCTAGATAAAGGCTTATTTGTTTGACCTGTCGTATCCGTAATTGGCTTAACTGTTCGTTTTGATTTTCCCATTGTGTAGACGGTGCTAGGAAGCTTGGCAGGAAGCACACTATGGAAATGTGGGGCTGAACAGCTTAATGTGTGTGATTTGGGAAGTTCAGCGGATGCCAGGGCTTAGCAGGCTCCCAGCTTGTTCAAGGCTGTTCCTGTGGATTTTCATTCTTGTGGGCGTCAAGCTCCTCAAGACTGAGGGCTTGGGTCCCACCAAAACTCAGTGCCCAGAGCCATGTCCCAGCTGTCCTCCTCTAAAAACCAGGATGGTAGCTGACAGCTGGAGGCTCCTCTGTCACCTCTGCCTAAGGAAGTGGAAGGGTGATGAGGTAATTGGGTTCCAGAGATGATTCAGGTAAAGGCTGACATATAAGGCTTTCTCTAGATATGAGTGTGGACTCCTCGTTGGTGTCTAGGAGGCCTGAGGTTTTGCAACATCCATCATTCCTACAGTGGACGACGCGTGGAGCCACCCAGATCCCCACTCCAAGACTGAAGCACTCATTTCCCCGTCTCCTGGGAGGGATGACAGCAGCAATTATCAGCTGAGATTTTTCTGAGGCTGAAAAGAGTCACTTTGCCCATGGTAGTGCTCCCCTCCCAGAGACAGCTCACATCTAATGTCTGATCTGTGCAGGAGTCAAAAGATCCAGCTCCCTTACCTCAGTGGAGACAACTCTGAGCCATCCCAGCCCCAGAGGGCTCTAAAAGATCAGCTAAGATTTGTTTTTATTTTTTCCAAATGACTTATTTATTTTTTTTTAGTAAATTAATCTCTCCTTTTATTTTTGGAAACTTTTTTTTAACTTTTAGTTTTATATTGGAGTATAGCTGATTAATATATTGTGATAGTTTTAAGTGTACAGTAAGGGGACTCAGCCACATATATATACATATCCATTCTCTCCCAAACTCCCCTCCTATCCGGGCTGCCACATAACATTGAGCACAGTTACCTGTGCTATACAGTAGGCCTTGTTGATTGTCCATTTTAAATGTAGCAGTGTGGACGTGTCAAACCCAAACTAACTGTCCCTTCCCCTGAAGGATCAACTAAGGTTTTTATTGTGATTTAATTGTAGCTCAACTTCTCCCTTTGTGCATTCCTGCTAACTTCACCTCTCCCAGTTGTAGATGTTGAGAGTACTCCCCAATAAACTTCCTACATGCAGGATCAGGGAAACCCTACCTGTATCACCTGCTTTGTCCTGGTTGGTAGCACTGACTGTTCTTCATGTGAAGATTCAGCTGCTGCTGCTGCTGCTAAGTCGCTTCAGTCGTGTCCGACTCTGTGACCCCATAGACGGCAGCCCACCATGCTCCCCAGTCCCTGAGATTCTCCAGGAAGAAAAGTGGAGTGGGTTGCCATTTCCTTCACCAATGCATGAAAGTGAAAAGTGAAAGTGAAGTCGGTCAGTCATGTCTGACTTTTTGCGACCCCATGAACAGGCTCCTCCATCCATGGGATTTTTCAGGCCAGAGTACTGGAGTGGGAGTGCCACTGCCTTCTCCGGGAAGATTTAGCAGTAAACCACAATTAATCTAAACTAGTCAAGGTGATTCCATTTACTTAGCCAGTGATTGGTGTAGGAAGGGTCATGTGACTCCATCCCAGTAAACCAGTTGGAAAGGGGAATCTCCTGGGAAAGTCTTCCTGAACCATAAAAAGAGACAAGAAGAAGAGACCGTTTTCTATCTGAATGAAATGCTTGTAGAAAAGAACAGAGTTGGGAAGAAGGTGGAGCCAAGAAAATAACAGAGAAATCAAACTGAAGAAGAGGCCACCCTGCTTAGGATCTTTTTGTCGTCTGTGATAAATCCCCATTGACAGAACAGGAGGGATTTGTCACACAAGAACTTGATGATGGAGTTGGCTCTACAATCTGTGATTTTTGTTCCAGTTCCAGTTGTCCAATTCCATTTTCCCACCCTTTGAGGATTCTGCTTTTTGAAATATTTGTCAGGATTTTTTCTCTTGGAAGTTTCTTGATAACCTAAACTCTCTTTTTTCCTGACTTTTGATGATCAGCAATTTGACTTTGGTTGATTAATTAAATTCTGCCTCTTTTTTTTATGGCATTATGGGCTTGGGGTTTATAGAGTTAATATTATAATGTTATGCATTAATGTGTATGTGCAGCTAGGGGTGGAGAGAGGGTGACCTCTAAAGGAAGCTGAGTCTAGAAAACTACGTCCTGGGATGACTTTTGATGAGAAAAGTAGGAAATAGTGATGGAAAGGTTTTCAAATTGTAAAGGAGCAAGGGCTTGAACCTAATGGCTTGAAACTTTGGCTCAGAATAGAGTATTCATTTTTAGAAAAGTGTATCCTCTCTGATCTGTAGTTTATTTTGACAAGTCAGTTCATAGCTGCCCTGGAGTTTGGTGCTGGAGAAATTGCCCAGCACAGTAGTGGGACTGATGGTGGGGAGCCTCCTTCTTTCTCCCACTTGCCTGTACTCCCCTCTGCCTAAACTCTGAAAAAATAAGTGTTAGTTGCTCAGTCGTGTCTAACTCTTTATGATCCCATGAACTGCAGCTCTCCAAGTTCCTCTGTCCACGGGATTTCCCAGGCAAGAATACTAGAGTGGGTTGCCATTCGCTTCTCCAGGGGATCTTCTCCACCCAAGGATTGAACCTGGGTCTCCTGCATTGCAGGCAGGTTCTTTACCAGCTGAGCCACCAAGAAAGCCTCTGCTTAAACTCTGGTGCTTCTTTTTTTTTTTTTTTGCTGGTTGAGGTTTAATTTATAACCAATGAAGTGCACAAATGAAAAGTATACAGTGTGATGAGTTTTGACAATGGTATGTAATCATCATTCCAATCAACAGATGGAATATTTCTCTCATCTCAGAAAGTTCCCTCAAGCCTCTTTCCAGTTAACTGTCTCCTTATTCCCAAGGCAATGAGTATTCTGATTTCTATCACTATAGATTGGTCGTCTTGTACTTCATGTATATTCTTTGGTATATGACTTCTTTCATTCAACATGAAAGATGTGGTTTTGAGATTCACCCACATTGTTGCATGTATCCTGCTTCCCTTTTAGAGACTATCCATGGGGTCCACTGGGGCTTCCCTCGTGGCTCAGGTGGTAAAGAATCTGCCCGCAATGGGGGACACCTGGGTTCAGGAAGATCCCCTGGAGAAGGGAATGGCAATCCACTCCAGTATTCTTGTCTGGAGAATCCCATGGACAGAGGAACCTTGTGGGCTACAGTCCATGGGGTCGCAAAGAGTTGGACATGTCTGAGTGAGTGACTAATGCTTTCACTTTTTACATGGCACCCACTGCTCTTGGATTTCTCTGTCATGTTTAAGGAGGAGATCCTACCCATCCTGGTGGTGGTTTTATTGTGAGACAGTTTGCCAAGTGAGTTTCCTAAGTCGCTGGTTCCTGAAGACCAAGCAGGTGGTTTCTTCCAGGGACAGTCAAGTAATCTTTCCATGCTACGAGGAGATAATGACGGCTGATGTCTGAACTCTTTGAAGTAAGGACAGAAAGCAACTCCTTCTGTGGGCTCGCAGGACGAAGGTTGATAATTCCCAGGATTCTCTGCCAAGATAGTACCTGAATTTTGACCTGGTGAGGACTTAGTATACCACTGCCAAGGCCATAGGAAAAACGAACATTTATTAAGCACCATGTGTCTAAAGGCACTTGGTCATAAGTGATCTTAACTTCCCTTCCTGGGAACTCTTTGAGATAGGTCTTACTATACTCACGAGGATGCTCAGGGCTAAATCTGAATGTAAGTCTTGAACCTGGGTTTGCAGGACTCCATATCATGATTTTTCACCAGCAGCAGCCAAAACTTAAGTTCCCGTGTCCATTTAAAGTGGCACATGCATATCACCAGGGACAGTTTTACCCATGACTGGTTTGCTGCAGGGCTGGAGAGGACCCAGGGCTGGATGTATTTCCTTTCTCAGTAATGCCCACTAGAATGTGCAGGTAAGTCTTCCTTTTTTAAAGTGTTCTCAGCTCTTCTTAGCCAGGCAGCTCTGACCTTTGATAAAGGCCAGCAGATCTTTTTTATGTCCCTTGGAAATCACTGTTGTGTAACAGCTATGTTTCCAACTGAGATGGTTTCCAGACCCGGGGAAGCTTTAGAAAGGATGATGCCAGCAAAGAGGCATTAAGTCCTCTAATAGGCTTATGCCCTGATAATCGTATTAATGGCACTGTCTCATGCTTGATGCTGCAATTATGGGCCTCTCCTCTTGAATGTAATTTTGGAGTTTGATAATAATTGAGAATATGATTTTTAATTTCTCTGTAAAAAGAATTCTATTCCCTAAAGCAACATGATGACCCTAATAGAGATGATTGTTCATGCCCTTTCAAACTTTTGACGTTATACCTCACCATAATGTCATGAACAAACTAGACTTACTTATTGAGAATTCCGAGTTCTTCCAGCATCAGGGCTCTTGTGGGCTATGGAACAAATCCTCTGGGAATCATGACATTGGCTTCTAGCATCCGCATCAGATAAAGAGGCTTTATGTTTTTCTGCTGTTGCAAAGTCAAAGCAACCTTGGGAGAGACGGTCTGCTTTAGGAGTCAGGTGATTTTTAACATGTGACTTAATTGTCAACATTCAAGATATTATCTCTAGTATCAGGTGTTTGGCCTCTAGAAAACTACTTCTGGGACCTTCATTTTCTCAGTTGTAAGTTCCAAGCAGTTTGGACTAGAATTCTAAGAACTTCACACTTGCCATCAGGAATTCATATTTTTAGCTATTGACAGGAGGTGGCTATTGTTTTCATGGCCCCAGCTGGAACTGATTAACAGGCTAGCAACTCACTGCTGTCTTTCTGGAGAAACCTTTGCCCAGAGCATATATGAGATCTGGGGATTTCTGCTTCGGATGCTACACATGTGTGCTTGGCTCTGTGGCATGAAGGGATCTTTTCTAGGCCTGCAGTGAAGGGAGGAGGGAGGCCCAGGACAGAGGCATGGGGTCTAGCTGCCAAGAAGGAAGGCCCTCGTTCTGAACAGTGTCCACAGAGCTGCAGGAGTTGGCTTCCATATAACCAAGTGGGTGGAAGCCAGCCCTGGAGCTGCAGGTTTTGGGTTCTTAGGCAGTTTCATGGGGCCTATATCTATCTGAACAGCAGGTGGCTGAGTGCTTCTGGGGCATGATAGGTAAGGACAGGAAAAGGCAAAGGAGGCAGGTGTGGGAATGGGCTCAGGGCTTTTGTTTATGGACATGCAGGTGTCCTAGGCAGATGGCAGAAGGAGGCTAACCCAGGACTCCATGGTCAAAAGCCTACAGTCTGGCTGGGCAAAAATACCATGTGTGTGCTGGAACCAAAGGGCACGGGAAACTTGCTGAAGATCAACCACTGTTTCTTCACCAGGAAATGGGTGACATGAGAGACCCAAACATGAGAGGCCCAGGGCAAAGCATAGGATCCACTGTGTAGTCCCCAGGCTACCCAGCCAGCTTGAGGGAGCCTGGGACTTATGAATGACAGGGGTGACAACAGAAGCAGGGGCTCCAAGAGAGAACTCTCAACCTGGAAACTTTCTGTAGATCCATGTCAGACTGACAACTTTCCACAAAGGAATGGACAAATTTGCAGCTATTCTCAGAATAAATGAACAGTCTGAGCTCCTTCCACCCCACCTTCTCCAGGAAGGCTCCCAGACTTCCCCCAGTTCTGGTTAATTGTTCCCTTGTCTGAGCTCAGAGCTCTTCTTGTCTGCACCCTAGTTTAGCACTTAATCAGACACAGCTGTGCATTCCTCTCTAATTGTTTTGGGTGTGTTTGTCCTGTCTCCGGGGCAAGATTACAGCTTCCTCTGGGGCAGGGACTCACAGTCTTTGGGAGAGAGCTCCTGGGAGAAATGTGGGTGCATGTAAGGGGCTTCTGAATGAGAGGAATCACTCACATTCCTACAGCACTTTGCAATTTAGAAAGTTATTTATGTAAGTTGTCTCTTCTATTCCTTACAATTGCCCTGAAGAAGAGAGAACATAAGTAGCAGAGGTGAGGCAAGCCTGGGATTTCTGATTTACAGCGAGTGCCTCATACGGTTCTTTTGCTGGACAAAAAAGCCCCCAGTGGAGAAGAGGGGGAGGAGGAAGGGAGGCCTCCAAAGGCCTTTTTCCCTGATAGGAATCTCGGGGGGGGGGGGGGGGGAGAAAGAAGTCAGGGGATGTGGCCCTGGCTTGCAGGGCTCCTGTGACCGGCTTTATAGAGACAACTAGGGCAACACCAACTGGACCCATTGTGTTTGCTTTCATGCCCCGCCACCTCCCCCCACCTTCCCCCCCACCACGCCACCCCATCCTACCCCCAGATCCTCTATGCTGCCATCAACCCACAGTGCCCTCCCCTTTCTGGAAGTTTCCCATCTTCTGAACTGGTCACTCCTTCCTCACTCTCGTAAGACTTTAGCTTCTGGCTCCATGGTCTTCACACCACGACCCTGACCCCAATTCTTGCCCACAGCTTCCTGGATGGCTTCACTATCCACCCAGATGACTCAATAGCCTGCCTCTCAATCTCTGACCTTATATTCTCCAATGACTTTCTCCTCTACTCTTCCCCATCACATCCTAGCTTTGTCATCATCCTAAACTTCTCCACCTTCTGAACCACAAACCTAAGCATCCAAAACTCTGACTCTACCCCTTCTCCTTCCAGCATGACTGAGCCTTGGCTGCTTTGATCCTTCCAGCCCATTCACTTCTGTCCTTTCTCTCTGGTCACACATCATGTCAGCCCTACTTTTGACAAAGTTCTTAATTCCTTGGGAAAAAGAATTTGCTCCTCTGCGCTAGCAGTTCCTTCACGTGAGCCTGTGCCAGAGCAGACAGCTGAGCTCTGCTGGAGGAAATCATAGAGGAGGGCCAAAGGGTACCTTACAAGTTCAAACCACCAACCTTAGGAGGGTTGCCATGCTCCCTTGCCATCCAGCGGTATCTCTGGTCATCTTAGCCCTCTCACCTTCTGCACTGACAGTGTCAAATGTTCTCCACTCTCTTCAGATCCCTCCATGCCCTGCTCCCAACTTTCTCCCCAGGCTGAGAGGAAGGTATGCGGTGGAAAGATGCATCGTCATATACCAAACTTGCTGGTCCAGTTGATCTCCAACCTCCCCGCTCCTGTTATAATAGAGGAGGCAGCCACCTGCATGAGGTCAGCCTTTCCACTGAGACTCTGTTTCATTCTCTCCCATGGTCACAGGGATCACCTTTATTCATTGTCCTTTCTCAGCTGTACCTTCATCTTCTTTTCTATAAGGTCTTTCCCATCAGCATTTTAACACATTCAATTTATTCTACTCTAAAATAAACTAAAATAAATCCATTGCTGGCATAACATTCTTCCCCAGCTATTTCCATCTCTGAACCTTCACAGTCAAACCTTTCAAGATTTGTCTGTAATCAGTCTTGTTCTCCATTTCTTCACCTCTCACTCACTTCTCAAACCACTCCAGTTTATCTCTCATCCCTTCACCCCACCAGTTACTGCTTGCAAAAGTCCCAGTGACACCAAGGACACTCAATCCAGTGGATGTATTCAGGTTTCACTTCCCTTGGGTCTCTCAGCCATTTTGAGTGTTGCTAGCTACAGGAGACATGGGTTTGATCCCTGGGTTGGGAAGATCCCCTGGAGGAGGAAATGGCAACCCACTCCAGTCTTCTTGCCTAGAAAATCCCACGGACAGAGGAGCCTGGTGGGCTGCAGTCTATGGAGTTGCAAAGAGCTGGACATGACTTAATGACTGAGACTGCGTACGCACACAAGCCTTTAGATAAGGGTTACCCAGGCTCAGTTGTAGGTCCTCTTCTGGTAGGCTCTACACATTTCCAGGATGCCATCTCACTCTGGGGACTTCACTGCCACCTCTATGACAGCCATTTCATCCCCAGCCTCTCCACAGAGAACTAGACCCTATAGCCAACCACCTACTCAATATCTCCACTTGGACATCTTACAGGCACTTCAAACCCACCTTGACCAAATGTGAACCTTTGGGAGGTTTTCTCAACAAAAGTCCCCCAACTCAGAACGTGGCATCACCACCCATCTGACTGAAGAAGCAGAGACCTGGAACTTCTTGCTTCTTCCCTAGCTGAGCAGTTGCCACATCTTGTGGCCTTGTCTGTTATCTACTTCTTTCTATTTGTTCTCTGGCTCAGACAAACAGCCCTTTATTTTATAGCAGCAGCCCCTGAACTGTTCCTCCACACAACTTCTCCCTCTTCCCTGCTCCTTCTGCACATCTAAGTCAGAGTAATCCCACTGAAAATGGTATAGTAGGCCCTGGATGACCTATCTACTAGTCTGCCTACTTCTCCAGCCTCCTCCTCAACCACACCCTCTTATGTAGCCTGAACCTGCCAGGAACTCTTCTCCACTCTCCTCTCCTCTTTGCCTGAGTAAATCCAGCTCACCCTTCAGAGATCAACTCAAATATTACCTCCTTTTGGATTCCCCAGACAAATGGTCCCTCCACCTTGCACTCCCTTTGACCGATATCACCATTGTAATCATAAAATTGATAGTGCATTTAATTGTTAAGTTCCTCTCTCTCCTGCTAGATGGTGAGCTCCAAGAGTGAAGAGTGTGTCTATGTTCCACTCCAGTGACTAGCCCTGTGTCATGCACCTGGTAGGTAGTCAACTCATATTTGTTAAATAAATGAATAATACATATTTAGCTACTCATGATGGGCCCAAGCCCCAACCCTAGGGCAGAGACTGCAGCCTAGTGGGCATTTAGCATTGAGTAATTTAGCAGAAGAGTGGAATTCAGCATTGAGTAATTCCCCCCAAGACACAGTGTAATAGTTACAGATATACTCCCAGCTGCATTAATTAATGGCACTATGGAGAGAATGTGCTTATTTTTTAAATTTCAGGACCTGGGCAGCTTTTGGCAGCTGCAGAGGATACTGCTTAACTTCCTGTTGGTTGCCAGCTGACATTGTAATAGCTCCTTTACTAAAACCCCTTGGCTGGCAGTCCCTGGGAATACGTCTGTGACTACTAAGAGTGCATTTAAAGGGAAGGCATATGTGTAGAAACAATATAATGATCTGATGGCAGAAAAAAAATCTTCAGATGTCAATCTTGTTCCATCACAGCCTTTAAAGATCAGAAAAGCAGCATAAAGATATTTTTATTTAAACCATTAAACATGGTTGTTGTTCAGTCACTAAATTGTGTCTGACTCTTTTCTACCACATGAACTACAGCACACCAGGCTTCCCTATCCTTCACTATCTCCTGGGGTTTGCTCAAACTCATGTCCATTGAGTCAGTGACACCATCCAGCCATTTCATCCTCTGCTGCCCTCTTCTTCTTCTGCCCTCAATCTTTCCCAGCATCAGGGTCTCTTCCAGTGAGTCAGCTCTTCACATCAGATGGCCAAAGTATTGGAGCTTCAGCTTCAGCATCAGTCCTTCCAATGAATATGCAGAGTTGATCTCCTTCAGGATTGACTGGTTTGATCTCCTTGCTGTCCAAGGGACTCTCAGGAGTCTTCTCCAGCACCACAAAAAGCATCAATTCTTTGGTGCTCAGCCTTCTTTGTGGTCTGCCTCTCACATCCATACATGACTACTGGAAAAACCATAGCTTTGAGCTTTGACTGTAGGCTTTTGTCAGCAAAGTGAAGTCTCTGCTTTTCAATATGCTCTCTAGGTTTGTCGTAGCTTTTCTTCCAAGGAGCAAGCGTCTTTTAATTCCATTAAAATGAAGTCATCACCTGCAGTGATTTTGGAGCCCAAGAAAATAAAATTTATCACAGTTTCCACTTTCCCCCCATCTATTTGCCATGAAGTGATGGGACCAGATGCCATGAGCTTAGTTTCCTGAATGTTAAGTTTTAAGCCAGCTTTCCCTCTCTCCTCTTTCACTTTCATCAAGAGGCTCTTTAGTTCTAATTCACCTTCTGCCATTAAAGTGGTATCTTCATATCTGAGGTAGTTGATATTTCTCTGGGCTATCTTGATTCCAGCTTGTGAGTCATCCAGCCCAGCATTTCACATGATGTACTCTGCAGAGAAGTTAAATAAGCAGGGTGACAACAGACAGCCTTGACATATTCCTTTCCCAGAACATGGACTTAGAATTAAGTATTTTGACATAGCATGAAAGACACAGGCTTATTTGTTTATTAATTTATATACTCTTTAGAGCTCTTAAAATATTTTCTAATATCTTTAATTCTTTAAAAATGTTTTATTAGTTTTCTAAATTATGAAAGTTAATATGTGTGTTAGCCCCTCAGTCGTGTCAGACTCTTTTCGACCCCATGGACTGTTGTCCACCAGGCTCCTCTGTCCATGAGATTTTCCAGGTAAGAAAACTGGAGTGGGTTGCCATTTCCTTCTGCAGGGGATCTGCCCAACCCAGGGATTGAACCCGGGTCTTCCACATTGAAGGCAGATTCTTTACCACCAGGGAAGCCCCATGAAAGTTAATATAACTGGGAAAAAAAAAAATTCAGAGTCAGTAAGGTTATAGAACTCATCTCCCTTCCTTCTGACACCCCAACCCAACATCTGGGTTAATGGTGGTTGACAGCTCGTCTGCATGCTTCCAGATGTTTTTCTATGAATTATCAAAAGTCCGACTGTTTGGACTTCGTGTCCCAGTCTTAGGAGAATCATGTGATCAACATAAAAGCAAAAAGGACTGAAGGCTGCAAATCAAAGCTTTCCCAGATCTGACTCAGAATTCCTGTCTGTGGAGGACCACAACCATGAGGTGAGCCTCAGTGCATCCAGTAGCAACCAGCTGCCCTTTTGCTCTGAGTTTGGATTAAGAATAATGGCCCACAGTTGAGCTGGGCTAGCTCAAAGGTGTCTGAAATGACTACTTTCGTAATCCTTCACTTTCAGGTAGTTTAGCCTCAGAAGGCCTCTGAAAAAATGCACATAATTGCCGGTGTGGTGTTCTTAATTTCTTAGTCTGATTATCTAAGGGGGATTGCTTTCTTCCTGGAGAGATAAATACCTGGGGGAGGAGGGCTCTTTCAGGTGTGCCTCTGGCCAGGCTTACCTCCCGGCGATGTGCAAGGGGACTAGTTGCCTGCATTGGCCCTTTCAAACCAGCGAAACCTCTCCATCCGGTCGCGCCGGGCTTACCTGGGGCCCTCAAACTTGTGTCAATAGCAGCTTAGACTCACTTAAGAATGCAGTGCGCTGGTAAGCCGGCGGGGGCGCTGGGATAGGAGGGTGGGTCAGTGGTCCCCGGAATTCTGGCTTGTGCTTGCGGTTAGCGCCAAGTCCCCATCTTGCCGGAGGGATGTGTGTCACAGTTCAGCCAATAAGGCTGCGTCTAGGTGTCCGCCTCGTCCCCTGGGGCCGCGACGCGGGTTCGATGCCCAGCGTCTGGACATCTTGTCTTTCTGGCTTCCCTAGTCTCGCATGGGACCTGGAGGAAACACCAAAACTCCTCTCCCCACGTCCTGGGCGGCTTTCATAAAACCGAAGATCCGGTGCCAAGTAGGCGTCATTCTGGCACCTAAGAGATGGTGGCAGGCACTGGATGGGCAGAGAGCAATTGTCAAGTCCCCTTTTGGCCTTGTTTCTCCCATCCCCATCTTTCATAGTGGAACCCCAAGCTCAGCCCAGGCGTTTGGGCCGCCGGGGTTCGGTCTAGGACCTGTCACGAACTGACTCTGGCCAGAATACGCCACTGGAGTCCTCGCTCAGGCCCTTAGTTTCCCAACACAACACGAGGGATTCGGGTTAGACTGGAGCTGGCAAGTAGTTCTTTTGAACTGAGAGCTGCCCTTTCCCCACCGAGGGTCTAGTTCTTGGGCGAGGGAGTCTTTTCCACCCCCCACCCCGCCCAAGCTTAAGACTGCGTTCCAGGTGAGGGCGCCGAGGTTCCCCGGAAAGCAGGAGGAACGCCGAGCTCCGGATGATCGTAGGCGCGCACAGCTGGACAAGCAGGAGCTGAGCAGTCCCCGAACTCCCGGCGCCAGGCCTCGGGCCGGGCGGGGCGGCGACGTGAGGGGCGGGGCCGGGCCTGATTGGTGCGTCGGATGGGGGCGGGGCCGGGAGCGCTCCGCTGCGGCGGCGGCGACGGAGCCGGGAGCCGGAGCCGGGAGCCAGGCGGCAGCCGAGGCGGCAACAAGTGCCGGAGCCGAGCCGAGCCGAGGTGGAGGCTCCCCGCCGCCGACGTCGCCGGGCTGCCCCATCGCGGGCGCCACGCATGGAGCGAGAGCGGCGGTGGTCGCCGGGCTGAGCCGCGCGGAGCGGCAGGGACGTGGATGCAGCCGCGATCTCCCGCCCCCGCCCCGCCGAGCAGGAGCTGCTCCCGGACAAGGTAGGGCCGGGCGGGTGTGCACGCCTCACCTTCGCAGGCCGGCCCCGCGCCCTCCTCTCTCTGTGGTCCTCGGCTTCCCCGCCACGGGACCCTCCTCTCTCGCTCGACCATCTGCTTCCTCGAGGGTGCCGGCTTCGGACCGGCGCCCCAGCGGAGGAGTCAGACTTGAGGTGTCTTCCTGCCGCATCTTGGCGTCGCGGTCCTCCCGCTCGCCCCCAGCCCCGTCGCTGCCTTCCTGGTCCTAGAGGAAGAGGTTAAAGAAACCCGCGGCAGCGTGTCTTTCGAGCCTCCTGCCCCATTCCACACCTCCTCTCCTAGGACTCGAGAACATCCCCCCTCCTCCCCGCTGCACCCCAACTTCCGGGGGAGCCCGCGCTGGGGTGATGCAGGCGTTGGGAAAGGGGGGCGTCAGAGGCCGTGGCGTCTTCATCTGGGTTGCACAGGTGTTTTGGGGAAGGGGCCCTGCTTGATCTCACGCTGCACCCCCGCACCCCACCCTCGTACTGCGCTGCCTCCCGTGCCGCATGGGGCGATCAGGTGTTCGGAGAGCCGCGAGCAGTCGCTCCCCACCCCCATCCACCCGCCACTGCCAACCTCTGGGTCCCTAAAGGCTGGTTTCTGTGAAACTTAGGAGAAACCTTTCGCGTTGACCTCTACAGAAATATTCCACGCCGCCCGCGTTGAATGATTAACCAGGCTACTTGACCGAAACCTGGGATGCGGGGGAAGGGTGGGTGCTGCGGGAGCGGGTCTAGCCGGCCTCTGCGAACCACTTTGCGTGGGGGGGTGGGCGTGGAGGGGTGCGGACTCCGCGGAGGCCGCGACCGCAGGTCCTGGAGGTTGCCCCGCGACGGCCCGCGGACCCTTCCGGAGCCTGGAAAACCGAGGCACCTTAATTTCCAGGCCACGGTATTTTCCACTCAGGGCTGGGGAGCCCCAGAACCCACTGTCTCCCCATCAAGTGAGGAGGAGCGGCCGAGATACTCAGCACGAGTGTCAAGGCTTGAAAGCAGATCTCTGAAAACAATGTGTATATTTTAAACTGAACTGAAGAGGAGGCTCCTTCTCCTTAAAACAGAGGGTGATTTGTTTGTCTTTTCTCCCCTACCCTCCACCCATGGCCTCCTGAACCTCCCTAACTTCGCAGAACGGTAGTTTGGAACAATTCTGCCACATTCTCCTGCCGCTCCCTTGTTGGAGCCTTGCTGTAGATTTTTAGATTGCAAAGCCAGTTGGTGAATATGGGCTTCTACTTGTTATAACAAATCCTTCCAGTGTAATGTAGCCTCGGGAAGTAAGGGGATAGTTAAAGAGGTGGCCGACAGGGCCTAGACTGGGGCTAGGAAGGCGGAGACCCAGCCCAGCTCAGCCCGGAGGCTCTCAACCGGAGCCGTCTCACAGTTTCTCCCGTGTGGATCTGACAGCTGACCCTTTAGAGGGAGGGAAGGGCTGGGCCGTCACTTCTTCCTTCAGTCCTAGTTCCCTCTTCTGTTTCTTTTGAATTGCAGGCAGATTCTTTACCGTCTGAGCCATCAAGGAAGCCACCTTCTTTTGAATAGAAGTTATTAATAAGCTTGGTGGAATTTGGGAGAGTGTTACACAGAGTCCCAGGGCTCTTAAACCAGATTAGATTTTAAGACTAGGGAAGAGTCCCACACAATTTAGCAACTAAACAACAGGACAATGTTTGCCAGACTCCTCGGTCTACATCGCGGGACGGGGCGGGGGGGAGGGGGGAGGAGTGTTCTCAGTTACGTCTGATTCTTTGTGAGAGTCAGTGGAAGCCATGGACTGTATGTAGCCCACCAGGCTCCTCTGTCCATGGGATTATCCCTGCAAGAATACTGGATTGGGTTGCCATTTCCTCCTCCAAGTGATCCTTCCAACCCAGGGATTGAACCTATGTCTCCTCCGTTGGCAGGCGGATCCTTTTATCGCTGAGCCACTAGGGAAACCCATCATGGTGGGTTAAGAAATGCTTAGTAAGTGGTGGTCACTGTTTAATCAGTACAGAAGTTCCTCCAGGCGCCAACTTCCCCTTAACAAAAACAGTAACCATTTAGACTGTTGGAGACTGAAATCAGCCAAATTTGGCAGATGGCAGATAGTTTTTGAAATCCAGGGAATGAGGTAATCTTTTGAGGAAAATAAGCATAATACGCTTGTAAAAGTTATAAATTTTTTTCTGGGTGTCTGATTGAGAGTTGAGTGTACAAAGGGGGCTTGTAATTTTGAAGATTTCCTTGTTTTTTGCTTTTTAAAGCCCACAATTTAGATTTCTCTGAGATGCTAAAGGTTTGCTAAAAATAGGAAAGTGAAACAGATAATTCATGGTTGATTTTTCATTGTACAATTTACTCAGATGTGTGGCTATTTTTTTTAAAGGTTACACTAGGAAATGAATGAGAATCCAAAAAAGTTAATAATCATTTTGCTTTTTCTTACCTGATGCATTGTTGGTATAAAACTAAG
This sequence comes from Antilocapra americana, assembly GCA_007570785.1. Classification (NCBI taxonomy): domain Eukaryota; kingdom Metazoa; phylum Chordata; class Mammalia; order Artiodactyla; family Antilocapridae; genus Antilocapra; species Antilocapra americana. The sequence goes on along the minus strand of ML662449.1, from coordinate 14,179,080 downwards.
ATGCTCTGAGTAGAAGAAGTGTGTGGGACTTTTTCAGCTGATGCAGGGTTAAGCAAAAAAGTGAATCCTTTGTTTCTCAAACTATGAAACTGTAGGAGAGGAAAATTTTTTTTCCTTTTAAGTTCTTTGGCTGATCTAATAATTAAATTGATCTCAGACAGATTAATCAGAGAAAAACATTTCTGTGTACGGGGATTACAAACATGTGACCCAAAGAAGTGACCACAGCAGGCAGCTTTCATAGCTTTTCGACAAGGAAACAAATTTGTGAAGAATTGACAAAACAAAGGGGTTTGGGTTTAGGGTAACTAATCAGCAAAGGAGTAACAAGGTTTGTTTGTGCAACCTTCTCAGCCCTGAATTCCCTATCTCTGATGATAAGGATGCCCTCTACCCTCCTGGTACAGGGAGGGTACCTTCTTATGGAAGATTGATCTGCTTTCAGGGGAACAGAGGGGTCAGAGTGTCCTTATACTGGCTGGTCTCTCAAGTTACTTTAATTCAAAATAATCATTGTGTCAAACTGACATATTTAAGGGTGGCATATTCTGTTCCCCTTCAAAACTTCAAAGTTTTAAAATTTTCTGACAATGCTATTTTTTTGTTATTTTCCCCCAACCGTAATTTAGGAATGCGGAACTAGGGCTGTTAATGTACTTAAGGCACACCCTGTTCTTAACATACTGAATCAGTGCTTTTCATTCATTCTAGCTGGGCTGTGTGCTGTGCTTAGTCTCTCAGCTGTTTGCAACTCTCTGCGACCCAATGAACTGCAGCCCACCAAACTCCTCTGTCCCGGGAATTCTTCAGGTAGAATACTGGAGTGGGTTGCCTTGCCCTCTTCCAGGGGATCCTCCCAACCCAGGCATCGAACCCAGGCTTAATTGGCCATATTTGTCTCTACTTAGGTGTTTTTTTTTTTTAAACAGTTTTATTAGGCAGGTTCTTAAAGACTTTAAAAATTAATACATGCAAATGGCTACTTTTAGAAATGTTGCAATTCTTGCATCTGGGATAATATTGGGTTATGTAATCTTGCAGCCTGCCCAACAGTGGTGCATGAGTTACCAATGCTGAAAAATTCTCAAAGTCTTTTTGGTCTTATTTGCAAATATTCAGGAGGAATTAAAATCGTTTCAGTCAATTGCCTGGCCTTTTTGGTGTGTACAGGTTGTTAAAACACAAATTAAACTGGGCTCTGAATTTGAAGGTTGGATTTCCTGGCTTGCATAATCCATGGCACCTAGTAAAGACATACACCCAACACGTGTGGAGTCAGCTGTCCCTCCCCACTTCCCCTAAGATGGGATAACTGTAACTAGATGCTTGCCAAACTGTCTCCAAACTGTGGGTGAGTAAATTACACTCTCAGGAGAGGCAATTACCTCTTGACTAAAGAGGTACATGGATGTGTGGGGTAAGGCTTGGAGCAAATTGATGTAACAATTTCATCATCACCAGCTGATGATAAGATTTTGCTAGTCTGAACAAAGCTTTGGTGGGAAGAACTGGTTAGCTGATGGAGAGTTTATTAATCTGACACATGCTGCACAATGACTTTACTGCTGGGAAAAGTTGTTTGAGTTTTCTGTTACAACTTGCACTGAAAATTTACAGTCACCGCCTTAATGCCCCTACTGTGAGTTTTATCTTCTTTGCCCACCAACTTTGTCTTCTCTCCTTGTCTTAGTTTTTGTAACAAAACCCAAACTTCTCTTGGGGGTCAGCACTGTTGATAAAGTTACAACGTATGTCTTGAAATATTTTGTGTAGTTTTATTTAGGTACTTGCATAGATAACTGGAAGGATTTTGTTACAAGTTACTTTCTCTGCATCTATGAACATTCCTTTAGAGCAAGGTTTAAAATTATTTTCATTATGATGTGGCTACAGAGGGGAAATTCCCAGTAGTAAGGAAATTGATACTTTCTACTTTTCATTCTGTAACATTTAGAAATAGATTTATTGTTCTAATGCCTCCACTCTGGTGGAATTAGGATGTACTTCATTTATCAGAATGTTTTGAAAAACTGGCTATCCAAGGGAGTTAATTCTAGAGTGTGGTCAGTTCTGTCAAGTGGTTGTGTGATATTTAGTGGTTAAAGAGCATGAACTTGGAGATGGTGGTGATGTTTAGTTGCTAAGTCGTGTGCAACTTTCTGGGACCCCATGGACTGTAGCCCTCAGGCTCCTCTGTCCATGGGATTTCCCAGACAAGAATACTGGAGTGGGTTGCCATTTCTGTCTCCAGGGGATCTTCCCCACTCAGGGATGGAACCTGTGTCTCCTACATTGACAGGCAGATTCTTTACTGCAGAGCCAACTGGGAAACCCTTACAGTATGTAAAGTGCTCTAATATTAAGTGTGCAGCTCATGTGTGTCCACTGTTAAATCAAGAAAATGATTTCAGTATCCCAGAAGGTCCCTGTGCCACTCTCTAATCAGTCTCCAGCCCCTAGAGGGAACCATTATTCTGACTTAGATCATCTTAGATGTTATGCATATCATCATATGTTGGTTTTGTCGGTTCTTAAATGCCATTTAAGTGGCATTTTCAGACTCATCCAGTGTGTAGTCTTGTGAGACAGACCTGCATTTGAGTTTTGCCACTTACTCTGATGTGATTACTGTGTGGTAATTACTCTAAGCTTCAGTTTCCTCATTTGTGAAATAGGGGAGATTATCTCAGATTTGCTAAGAAAATTAATTTGATGAAACACCTAAAATACCTAGCACTGTGCCTGACATACAGTTTTCTTTGTCCTCCTTTTATTTCTTTAAAAAGATGATAACTAAAACAACTATATCTTCTGTGTTTAAATATACTGTTTCACTACTCTGTAGGTCTATTGAAAGTTAGAAGCCAGATCTTTGTTGAGTCAACACTTTGCTGTTGTAGCATTCAGCTTAAATAGGACCCTATTATTTGTTGATAGTTGATCACCTATCATTTTTGATATTTCCTCTGTAAGCCATAACAGTCCTTGAAATGTCCCTTTTAGAGCTGATTAGTCCCCTCTGTAATGTGAGCTAAGATGCAGTGATGACAGCTGGTTCACACATGTCTATGAAACCCGTGGAAGAGTTTGATTTAGATAAGAGACATCTGTAAGTGCTCAGGGTATCCAGAACAATATTTTACTGCCTTATGTTTTGTAAAATGATTATTTCAGAGTGAAAGCACAGGGCCAGTTGTTAATTGCATGCTTCAGATAACCCATTTAAAACAGTTTCAAGTTTTATAGTCTTCCTTTATAAGTGGTATTGTATATTCAATGGTCTCATGTTGCCAGTGTTTGTGCTTTTTTAAAAAATATGTATACTTTGTATTTTTGGAACCACTTTTACAGTTTATCTTGATGGTACTGTGGCATTCTTTCTAAAAGACTTTTTTTCTTATGTTTATTTAGGGAAGCAATCAAGATCAAGTGAAGAGAATAAAGTTAATTCCATCTCTTAATACTGTAATTGCTGTTAATTGGTTGAGATCCTTCTAGGTGCCTTTTTCTACATCTGTATACTTGGAGAATGAGACTAGGAAAAGCCCGTTGCCAATGCTTTAGGCAAATATAAAGCAGATTGTATGGGCTTTGCTAGTGGTACCTGGCTGAAGGGACAGAAGGTTTTGAAGGCCTGGATTCAGGTCCATCCTCACTCTGGCCCTGCTTGTGGCTGGACCATGCAGTCCCCAGAGGCTCCATCCTGATTATGGTGGCCAAGGGGGAAAACCTGTCCTTGGACAGTCCCACCCACCTACCACCCGAGATCTCAAGATGATTTATAACAAAAGGGTCACTCGTTCACTTAGCCAGCATGCAGTGAGTGAGCACTTAGTAGATGTCGAGCACTATGCTTGGCTCCTTGTGTATCCCTCAGTGGGTCAGGCACAGTGCTTGCCATCAGGGAGTTAGCAATCGGTCGGCACTCTAGCCAGAAACTGTTGAAGGAGTACTCTGATCGAGAGGTGCAAGCAGAGTGCAGAGTTGGGGGCAGCCAAGAAAGGCTCCGGAGGAAGTGGAGTTTGGGCTTAGCCTTGAAGTATGAATAAGTAACTTAGGGGCAGAGAAAGGAGGGCAGAGGCGGTGGGGAAATCAGGCTTGTGGCTCTTTTTCAGGGAAGCAGCAGGTGATCCTGTGGGTTTGGAGGGCAGGGTGCTTTAGGGAGAGGTCATAGGACACCATGCAGCCTTGATGACTGTGAAGAAGCGGTGCCTGGTCAGGGAGGTCGTAGGGAGCCATGGAAAGTCCTTGCGGAGAGGACATGATGACATGTCACGGTCAGGCTTGCATTTATCATATCAGGAAAATGAGTTTGAGCCAGAGAGGTGGATGTGAGGGGGTTGTGATCGTGGGCCCAGGTCATTTCATGGTCTCTTAATGAGGCTCCTGCTTCCCATTTGCCCCACAGCAGTCTGTTCTCAGGAAGAAGCTGGGGGCATCTTTAAAAATGGAAATTGCATTACATAATTTCTTTACTTGGAATCCTCCGGTGGCCTCAAGTCTCCCTCAGAGTAAAGGACCTGTCAGGCCCTTGGTTCAGTTCATTGCCTCTCCTAGTGTTGCAGCTGGAAATCAATTCTGACTCCACGTTGAAACTGTTTCTTTCACTTGCTTTCCATAGCTTTTGTTATTGTAATCACACTTGATGGCCTGTCTCAGAGAAACCTGCCCCTCTGCCTGACTGTTAAGCTAAAGTGCGTTTGTTCGGAACCTGGTCCGCCAGGAGATGGCAGGAAGAAAGAAATTAACACATCCCCTGTCCGAGGTTTGCCATTCTAGAAGATATTTGTCTTTTTACTTTGTTTCCTCCCCTCCCTCCCCCCATCTCTGGTCCATGAAGGAACCTGGCATCCAAACCTGACAAGATGGTTATTTGAGACTTTAATCTGCCATCTTCTTGGTCAGCTGGCTCTCTGAATAAAGTTGTGTTCCTTGGCCCAACACCTTGTCTCTTGGATTTATTGGCCTGTGTAGTGGCGAGGAGAACGAGCTTGAACCCGGTGACATTAGCTCTCCCCCAACTCAAGTCTCTGCAGCCGTGCCGGCCTGTGGGCTCTCCTGTCTCTGGCCTTTACATCAGCTGTCCCCTCTTCTTGGAATTGCCTCCTTCTGCTCCCACCCTCCCAACCTACTCTCTGAAAAGGGAGGCTATCTCTGACCCTTTCCTTCCTTTCCCCTGTACTGTGCCTTATATTTCGTCTATGCAGTATCAACCTTGTGATAATCAGCCACATAACTTCATTCTTCTTGGTCTGTTTTAAACATTGCTTGGTTTAAGTAGGTGCTTGGTATGTGTTGAATTAGGTCACTTCATCAGTCTTGCTGGGGGAAAACTGAGGGCCCAAACCAGGTCAGGAATGGTACAGTATTAAAGTGTGTGTGTGTGTGTGTGTGTGTGTGTGTGTGTGTGTGTGTGTGATTTATTTGAAAGTGAGAGAGAAAAAGATTCTCATAGTGGATGGCAGGAGATTTGGAAGGCAGGTGTGAAGGAAGTGAGCTACACATCTGAATATATCTGGACATTTCTTAATGTGTAGTGTGTGGAAAAGGGTCTGGAGAACAGGAGTGTAAGGTGAAGGAAGACCCAGTGTAGGCTCGAGCCCAGAACTGTGGAGAGTGCCCATTTGGGGCGATGGGGCCAGGAGCAGAGGCTGCCAAGATGCACAAGAACAAGTAGAGAATTGGGCATAGGAGATGATCTTGAACTTGTGGTGGAGTAGGGGTGGTGGCCAGCAGTGTTAGGTGCTCTGGGAAGTCAGGAGAAGCTGGGGACTCTGAAGTTTCTAGAGGGTAAAGGGGATGGGAAAGTCAAGGCACAACAAAGGGGTGTGGCAAGGCGGAGAAGTTGATGGATAAGGGAAAGTGCAGCCTGTGCCTGGAGCCACTGGAGAGGGGGTGCATTGAGGTGGGGGATGAAGTGGAGATTGTCACTGATAGAGGAGCCCAGGTGACAGCAAGGGCTGGCGCAGGGGAGAGCGGTCTTGTGGGGGCTGGAGAGTGACTTACTGAAAAGGGAGACTGGTCCACCTGGAGAACTAGAAGTAGGTTTTGGTCCCTGAGCTGATATTAAGTATCTTTGTATCCATGGCAACCCACTTAGCTTGTTCCCTCCTCGTCCCCACCTCCTGCATAATAGGAGAAAACCTGCGCAGCCAAGCTTATGTATGGATTGTTTTAATCCTATGCAGCCACCAGTATGAAAGTGTTAACACTCCAGTAAGGTTATTTCCATGGACCATAAACTTGCTAAGGCTTATAATTTGTGCTTCAGAATTCTGTTGTTGTTTATTTTCTTTGAAAAACACTCAACATCCAAATGCTTCTTAAAGTGCTTCTTGTTTTTTTTGAGATCCTGATTGGGAAGTAACACAGTTGTATTTTAAAAAAGGCAAAACAAAAACCAGCTTCATGTCTGGGTGTAGATTGTTAAGTGAGAAGCCTGGTGTTTTCAGGATCAAGTCTATGTACCTAACAAGGAAAGGGTCAAAGTGGGTTTGTTACAAATACCATCCTCTCTATATTATTTAACATTTGGAACTAATAACATGTATTTTACATTTTTTATTTTATGACTAAATTTGATGCTTGTTTGTAAGGAACTTAATGTAGGTTTTATTCTTTAAAGTTAAATGAGATGCATCCCTTTTATTTTTCTTCTCCCTTCATGACATAAGGAGTTATTTTTCTTCAAATGAACTTAAAATATCTCTCATGAATACTCCTATTTTTAACTGACTGCTTTTCTCTTTTGAATTTTTTCAAGGTTCTGATGGATCCTCTTTAAAAAAAAAAGCCTCTTTATAATAGAAAATTTTAAACAAGCGCAAATACAGAGTGACATTACGAAGCCCCAGGGAGTCATCACTGGTTTCAGCAAGATGGTCTCCCTGTTTTGGTCCCTGCCCCATAGGCAACTGAGATGCTGTGTGGGCACCCCCGAGAGTGAGAGGGCAAGCTCATGTGGACTTCCAGGTGTGGTGTGGGAGTCATCAGTGTAGAGATGGTGGAATTGGGAGTCATCGGTGTAGAGATGGTGGAATTGGGAGTCATTGGTGTAGAGCTGGTGGAATTGGGAGTCACTGGTGTAGAGATGATGGAATTGGGAGTCATCGGTGTAGAGATGGTGGACGTTCTGGGAGTGACTGGATACCTCGAGGGAGAAAGGAATGAGCAGAGGGTACATATGGCACTGAGAAACACCTGGATTGGTGTGTCCAAGATGTTTTCAAGGAGGTGGTGGTAACCTATGGTATATGAAGGTGACATTCACAGAGACACTTAAAATTAGGTGATTAAAGAAAACAAACTTATGGTTCCCAAGGGGAAAGGGGGTGGAGGGATAAACTGAGAGGTCAGGATTTACATATACATACTGTGTGTGTGTATAATAGCTCAGTTGTGTCCGACTCTTTGTGACCCCATGGACTGTAGCCCGCCAGGCTTCTCTGTCCATGGAATGAATTCTCCAGGTAAGAATGCTGGAGTGGGTTGCCATGCCCTTCTCCAGAGGATCTTTCCCAATCCAGGGATTGAATCCTCATCTCCTGCATCACAGGCACATTCTTTACCATTTGAGCTACAGGGAAATAATATACACACAAAATAGATAACTAATAAGGACCTACTGTGTTTAGCACAGGGAGCACAGGGAGCTCTATTTGACACTCTGTGATGACCTATAGAGGAAAAGTGGATATATGTATAACTGATTCTCCTTGCTGTTCACCTGAAACTAACACGACATTGTAAATCAACTGTATTCCAATAAAAATACAATAAAATTGAGTGATTTCAACTGCTTGGTTTAAAGAGGCCCAATTTCTAAGCTGCTCAGCAGTATGCTCATATACTGAGCAAACAACATGTTCTCTTTTATTTTGGCGACACAGATTTTTCTTGGCAGGTGGCCAGAGAAAGCCATGTTACTATTTCATCCCTTCTTTAAATATGTAGACATTAAGTCTTGGTTGAACAGCTTTTCCTTTAATAGAACTTTTGGACAAAAGGCCAAAATGTCACTGTTTTGAGGATGTATATTTTAAATCCATATGATTTATTTTGATATTTTTAAAAAACCTAATAACAGTCCACAGGCACCTGTTAGTAACTTGTTGCCAATTAACTAACATTTGAGAAACGGAGAAGAGGCAAGAAAGAAATCTGGAAGATGGAGGCTGGAATAGAGGGGAACCACTCAGCTTGTTTGGTATCCTGTCCTGAAGTTGCCACCCCAGGGCCACTTATCACTAGAAAGGTTGTCTTCTGGGACGAGACTGCTCCTGACTCAGGAGAAGTGGGATCCCAGGGGGCTTGCATTTTAATTGGATGTGCTGTCTGCAAGCGTCAGAGCCTGGTGCACACCATTTGGGGTGCTTTGACCTCACAGTTACAGCCTGCAGATTAGGGAGCCTCTTGTCCATACCTCCCTCAGGGTTGAGGAGAGTGGCTCTCAGCTCACCTGGCACTGTTCAGGTTGGGACACGTTGCTGGAGATGGGGTGGTTCTGGATAACTAGCTCTTGGTACTCCGTTTGAGGGGCTTCAGTTTTGGGGAATCCCAAATGCTAGAAGGAGAGTAGATTAAATACAGTGCACCCGGGGACTGAGCCTGTTCTCATGGAGGAGGAGGTGGGATTTGAACCTGCCCCTTTAAGCCTGGGGGCAGGATTGAGAGGTGAGAGAATGGATGTTTCAGGCTGGGAAAAGCCAGCGTGAGCCGTGGTGTGGGTGAGGACCACAATTGTTTTTAAGGGGTGCTGTGTTGCAGGAGGTTTTGAGAATAGCATGCTTGGATCTCGGATGGGGTCTTTGTGAGAGTGCTTAAGGAGGAAGGGGTGTGTCACGCTCCTCCGTCCCGGCTGTGCGAACCCTGCAGCTCTGTGCCTGGATTCAAGTTTGACAGTAGCTTAGATGGACTTACAGGCTGGGAGCAGCCCACCTGGGTTCCCTGTTCATGCCCCCTCCCTCCACTCTCTATCTTGGGAACCTTGAATAAGTTTCTGGAAGCAAATCATTTATCCGTAAAATAAGGATACCTCAGTAACCATTGTATATCCCCTTGGGTCTTCAGCACGCTTCCAGGCACATGGACCAGTGTTAATGGTCCAAACTTGTACTGTTCACTACGTGACAGGGCAGTCAATTCAGAAACAAGATGCTGAGGCAAGGGGTAGTGATTTTATATGGACAGTCAGCAGACAGAGAAGATGGTGAACTAGTGTCCCAGAGAATCGGCTTACCCAAGTTAGAAGTTGGGCTTCTTTCATAGTAAAGGGGGGGGCGGGGTGTGGTAGGTTATTTCAGACTTCTTGGTGTCAGAATCTTTTGTTCTTGCAGCTGCCCACATAGGTGTCTTAAAGTTCATGATGCGCCTGTAAACCTTCAGCAAGACAAATGTATTCTCTGTTCTGCAACTTTTTATTTTTGTATGAATAGAAAGTGTTATACCTTTAAGGGTCAGAGCTTTGAGAATGGGCTATCCTGTATATTTCAGGCTATAGGCAACATTCTTTTTGTTGTGGTTTATTTGCAAAGTTGTGTCTTACTCTTGGGCCTTGGGCGCACTTCCAGGCAAATGGATCAGTGTTACTGAGTCCAAGCTCGTACAGTTCACTACATGACAGTCACAATTCTGAGTGAATCAGGCAGTTGTCTCAAAGCTGCTTCTTTAAGAGACTCCAGATGTTTAAGCAGGGAGTCCTGGAACCTGAAGCATGGTACTTTATGCTCATTGGTATCCCCTTCATAGTTCATTTCAGTTCAGTCGCTCAGTTGTATCCAACTCTTTGCAACCCCATGAACCTCAACACGTTAGGCCTTCCTGTCCGTCACCAGCTCCCAGATTTTACCCAAATTCGTGTCCATTGAGTCGGTCATTGTATCCAAGGGAAATACACTTTAAGGAAATTCGTCACTGGGAAACCTTCATACAACAGCCAAGAAATTGAGACTTCCCAAGGCAATTTATTAAATTGCTTAAGTTAAACACAGGGAATGTCACTAGTATTAATGCAGTCCCAACTTGCAGCATGTTCAAACAATATTTATTTTGGGAGATTATATTTTTATTTTGGAGATAAATGTAAACAGATGTAAACTTTGGTTTTGCAAGAGTTGATAGCTGCTGCTGCTGCTGCTAAGTTGCTTCAGTCGTGTCTGACTCTGTGCGACCCCATAGACGTCAGCCCACCAGGCTCCCCCATCCCTGGGATTCTCCAGGCAAAAACACTGGAGTGGGTTGCCATTTCCTTCTCCAATGCGTGAAAGTGAAATCGCTTAGTCGTGTCCAACTTTTTGAGACTCCATGGACTGCAGCCCACCAGGCTCCTCCGTCCATGGGATTTTCCAGGCAAGAGTACTGGAGTGGGGTGCCATTGCCATCTCTGAAGAGTTGATAGAGATGCTTTCAAACCCTACAATTCATAGGGACAAGAATTACCAAATTAATAGAATTGGGAAGGGCATTGGTTGATTTGAAAGTTTGTAGAGTACCTTTTGCCTGGAGGAGAGCATGGCAACCCACTCCAGTATTCTTGCCTGGAGAATCCCAGTGGACCAAAGAGCCTGGTGGGCTGCAGTCTATGGGGTTGCAAAAAGTCAGACATGATTGAGCGACTAAGCACAGCACAGCATAGAGTACCTTTTGGAAGTGATACAGGTGAATTTCTGTGATGGTGGTAGATTGAATTTGGCTGCTCAAATGCTTAACATTAAAGTGATTGTCTTAAAAATCTAAAAGTTTTATTTTATGATCATTTATTACAGTCCATGAAATTAAGTGGTGAGGAATGATATGATTTTGAAAGTCAGTCCAAAATCTTTGAGGAGAGTCAACTTTTGATTTTGTTAAATTAGTCTTTGAGATTTTCATGCATTTTACTATGTAAAATGACAATAAACTCTTTTCAGTAATAGGTAAAAATATTCTTTCTCAGTTGATTTCACCAGCTTTTCTCTATATGTACCTGTAGATAGGAGCCCACATAGCAAGCATCAGATTCTCTCCTCCCCTCCCCATCTCTGTCCACCTAGACCACCAGGCCATGGCTGACGGCCTGCTTGTTTCCAGAAGCACTTACACAAGGTCAGATTGATAACTTAGTTTATATACTTTATATTAAATAATGGTAACTTAGTTTTCAGTCCAGTATTTTTATTAATTTTTAATTACCTTCTTCCCATCTTCCATCCCTTGGACCTGTGTTTGGTTACAGATTTGTTCAATCATATGAGACAAATGTTTCCAGAGGTTTTTTTTTTTAAATTAAAAGCAATTTTAAAATTGTTATTTATTTACTTTTGACTACACTGGGTCTTTGTTGCTATGTGTGGCCTTTCTCTAGCTGGGGTGAGCTGGGGCTACTCTCCAGTGCATGCACGGGCTTCTCATTGCGGTGGCTTCTCTTGTTGCAGAGCACCAACTCTAGGGCTCGCGGGCTCAGTAGTTGTGGCCCTTGGGCTTAGTTGCTCCAAGGCACGTGGAATCTTCCCAGACTAGGGACTGAACCCACCCCCCTGGATTTCTAATGGCTGGCCCTCCAGGGAAGTCCTCCCGGGATTTTTAGGTGATGTCCTGCATTGAGATGACACCCAGTGATGTTGTCCTCATGGACGAGGCATGGAGGGGAAACCCCAGGATGATGATAGTTGTGAAGAAAAGAGGCCTGGCCTGACACACAGACAGTGAGGGGCCAGGGAGGGTCTTTGGGGGACCTGGAGATATAGGGCCTGGGTGTGAAATTACTCAACAATGCTTTGTGTGGAGCAAAAGAGGGAAAAGGTGAAAGACTAAAACTTTTATTTAGTCCTTGTTCCTTTACTGCGCCTCCCCGGATATATCCTTCTTGTCCTCAAGTTTTACTGTCGTCAGCCAGACACGAGAGAGACAGGAATGGAATGGCTCAGCTCCTGCTCTTAATGCCCATGTGCCCTGTGAGGTGTGTCAGACTCCTTCCCCACGAGGTGTGGTAAGTCAGATGAATGTGTATTGAGTGTTAAGACGCAAAGAGGAAGTAAGAAAACCACAGGCAGGGGGTGTGGGGTGCAGGGGTGTTTCTGTTCAGGGAAGGCGCCACAGGAGGTGGTGCTGGCCTTGTTTTTATGTTGATAGCCCAGAATCAAAGCTGTGAGAAGACTTTGTCACTGATGGTGATTGTCAGAGCAGGCCTCCTCCCTGTGCTGACCTTGGGCGAGACTGTGCCTTCCTGTGCCTTGGTTTCCTCTTCTCTACAGGAGAGGGTTGGAGTCCCTGAGCTCTAAGGCCCTGGAAAAGAAATCCTTATAACTTCTGTGGGCAAGAAACTCAGGATGGGGTCTGTGTGTGGAATGCATATGTGTGTTCTGGAGAGAGGGTACAGGTTGTGGCCAACATTGCTCTTCCATCACCTTTTTTTTTTTTTTTTTTTTTGATGCAAACTGATGTCCCTTCCTCACCTGGGGAGCTGGGCTGCTGGCCAGCTGGGAGCTGGCAGGTGGCTGGTGGGAGGACCAGGCTGGAGTCTCTGCTGTCTCTGGCTGTGGTGCCAGAGTGAAGGGAAGGGCAAGGAAAGGCAGCATTTTCTCTATGTAAAAGCTCTTGCCACCAGGTTTGTTAGACTAGGCCGGTGCAAGCGCTGCCAGTCTCTCATTCCTCAGTGTGGATTAACACCTGCCACACAGGCGGCAGGGACTCCACCCTCAGCAGGGGCGGTACCTGCCCAACCGACCAGGATCTCTGGGCACCTTCAACCAGGGACCTGCTCCCAGCTGGAGATTTTGTCTCCATTATCCCTTTCTCATGCTTGTCTAAAAACTCAACCCCCTGGCTTTCTTTGAAAGTACCTGCATATTCGCTGGTATCCACAATTGCAGTGATTTCACTTCCTAAGTCTCTTTCTCTCTCTCTCCTTTTTTTTTAATTGCAGCTTTATTTGAAGATTCTTGAAATCTTCTGAGCAACGGGGCTGTGTGGTAGAAAGAGGAGGAGTTTAGACTCGGGGTCAGGGTCCAGGGTCCAAGTCCTGGCTCTACTCAGATTAGCTTTGTAACCTCAGGCTAATGGCTTCACATTTTTGAGCTTGTGAAGGTTAGTTGAGAATATCCTGAAGTAAAAACCAGGCAAAGGGTGTGAGGAGTGGGAAGTCAGGAAGGAAGTACAGCAATGCCGAGGGGTCAGTTAAAACTGGCAGAGGCTGTTTTTGTGTGAAGATTTAGAAGGACAAGGTACACAGTCAATGTGGAAAGCTCTGTATTCTCCAGTGTTGTACAGTCTGGCTTTTTTTTATGAGGAAGGACATGGAATAATTTGATTGTTCTCTTTGTAATTTTTTCAAAGGAAATAATATGACAGTGGACAAAGACACGCAAATGAGGTTGTTCATCAGATGTTTTTTATTTTTCCAATTATAGAGAAAGTCAGAAACAATTCATGGGTTAGTGGTTGGGTAGTAGTAGTGTTACTCGCTCAGTCGTGTCTGACTCTTTGCAGTCCTATGGACTGTAGCCTGTCAGGCTCCTCTGTCCATGGGATTCACCAGGCAAGAATATTGACTGGAGTGGGTTGCCATGCCCTCCTCCAGGGGATCTTCCTGACCCAGGGATAGAACCTGGGTCTCCTGCATTGCAGGCAGATTCTTTACCATTTGAGCTACAGGAAAGACAGGACAAGAGATCTGTTGGTGGCTTAGTGGGTAAAGAATCCGCCTGCAGTGCAGGAGGTGCAGGTTCAACCCCTGGGTTGGGAAGATCCTCTGGAGGAGGGCATGGCAAGCCACTCAAGTATTCTTGCCTGGAGAATCTCATGGACACAGGAGCCTGGCAGGCTACAGTCCATAGGGTCACAAAGAGTCGGACATGACTGAAGCAACTGAGCACGCATTCATGATAGAAGGTGAGTCACTCAGATCATGCTGCCTTCCTCTGTCAGAATCTGCTTTACAAAAATTAAATCTCTGAACACAATAGCCAATTGTATTTGTAAGGAACTTGGAGCTCAAATTTGGAGCTGTTCTTCATTTTTCCCTTATTTCATATTCCCGTGTGATTTAGTCAGGTTTTTTTTTTTTTTTTAATAGAGGGGCTGTGAAAGCACACTGTGGCTATCTCTCTGGCAGCAGCACTTGGTACTTAGATATAGGCATGGTGCACACCTATCCCGTGAAGAGCCCTTGGGCTTATCTGCTTTCTCCAGTCGCCTCACAACCTATCTGGCCACAGACTGGCTGCTGCTCTGCAAGCCCCACCCCATCGCTTGCCTGCTCTGCTTCTCCTCACTTCTCTGAAATCTACCCTATTTGAAGCTCCAGTCAGGTCCTGCCTCGTCCTCTGCTGTTGATAAATGTACTGTCACGTATTTATTACTTATTTATCAGTTTGTTGTACAGGACCCATGTTTTATACACTTTCCACCTAACTTCAGACTCAAATAATGATGTTCATGGTTGGAAATGACTTCAGGTTGGTGATAGAGAGATCAGTTTTTAACTATTGTCTCTCAGCTCCCAGTCCACCCTTTGTTGTCTGATCTATGAAAATGGATCAGAGCTCTTCAAATATTTTTCCTTTGCCTTCTCTCAAGTTGAGGGCTCTGAAGAGGATGTTGCAGGAGAAAGAGATTTTCCTTCTTGCTTTCCAGAGTCTAGAACCAGGCTCCTACGGAGCCTGCTGGTTTTCCCGTGGGCTTGCAGGCTGCAGGTTTCCCCAACATGTGCCTGCCTTGTCCTGTCTGCAGCTCTTGTGGCTGTGATAGACTGGCAAGCCTGAGCCCAACCCTGGTTACTGCTTCCCCTCAGTCCCCACGTGCACATACGCTGGGAGCCCGCTGGTCCTGACCGACTAGAGAGCTGGCCACCTGATGTTTGTCCTGAGCAGTGGCCCTGAGCACTTCCTGTCCAGGCCATGCATTGTCATGCTAAGCTCCTGCAGAGAGAGATCTCTCCAGCTCCTGGGTCCAGTGGTAGCCGGACTTCCTGTGTGGACATGACTCCCTCTGCACCCTTGTTCTCTCCACCCACCCTCTCAGCAGTCTCCAAGGTTTGCTTCCTGTCTCCATCCACATGGGGACTCTTGTATTCCAGGCTTTGTACTGGCACCCTAGAGGATTATTTCTGCTTTTCTGTGACTGGACTATCCTGGGCACCCAGGAACTGCCTCCTTTACCTTCTTCAACAAGATCCAAACCTTGCTTCCATGTTTGTCCTGTTTGGGGTACCTTTCATCTAGTATAGGGCACTGTTTAGAGTTCTACTCCATCTTTGTTGTTTAATCACTAAATCATGTCTGACTTTTTTGCAACCTTATGGACTGTAGCCCATCAGGCTTCTCTGTCCATGGGATTCTCCAGGCAAAAATACTGGAGTGGATTGCCATGCCCTCTTCCAGGGGATCTTCCCAACCCAGGGATTGAACCCTCGTCGTCTGCGTCTCCTGCATTGGCTATCAGGGAAGCCCTTTATAGTTCTCAATTATAATATTTTATTGTTCTGTCTTTAAAGTTACTCAATTGTCATATTTTTAAACTTCCCCTGCTTGAATTATGGTGTGGTTTCTGCCTCCTGGTTGGACCCAAACTGAAATATATTCCATGTAACCCAACTCAGCAAACAGATGGATGAGCCAGAGAAATCTAGGAATTTCTCTGAGGACTTGTTGAGAGCCTGCCATACTATGCTGGTTTGTACATAGTTTCTAGAGCTTGATGTGGAAAAACTTCCCAAGCCATACCCATGTACAGGCTCTTAACAAGGACTTCCAAAACATGTTAAGCTCCCCAGGAATGCCTGCGTTGCAACATTTCTTTTCTAATGGTTTCTTGCCTGGGTAAATAGGTGCCCCCAAGAGTTCAGTCTGTACCAGGGGCCTTTATTTAGGCACGTTCACCTTGTCCCTCTGCTATCATGGCCTTGGTGGAACTAGCAATTGCCGGAGGCCCACCCCCCTATCAGAAAGGAATGTGGAGGCCCCTCTGTTTGGGGCTAGAATGGAGGGGATTGCCTGGATGCTCTGCTAGTGGTGGGATGAAGCCTTCATAGATGCTCTGCTGGGTCCCACATGCCTGCATTCCTGCTCAGGTGGGTGCAGGGCTGCCTGTGGGCCTGGGTGGGGCTTTCACCACAGTCTACCTCTTCACATCTAGCCCCTTCCCTCCCAGGTCTAATATGGTCTCACTGCTAATAGTCTTATCGCCTATAACTCTAGGAAAGCCTTTACATTTTTTTCTACTCTAGTACTTAAAAAAGTGAGACAGGTTTCTATAAATACATGGGTCATTGAGCAGCACATATGTATTTCCCAATATCATCTCTTTGGAGAAGGGGCATGTATATTTATTTAATCTAATTTCTACTGAAACAGCTATATTCAGTGAACTCAACCAGATGACCAAAATACCTGTTTGTTCAACAAATGCGGAATAACTTTCAGATGCTACAACCTGTGGTAGTGGCGTTGCAGGGTGAAGACCTTGACCACAGAGGGTACCCTCGCTCCTGGGTGCTTCAGGAGTGACACTTGACCGAATTGAGGAATAGAAGAAGCTCTTTAGCAGGGCATGGCAGGTAGAGGGCACTCAGCAGATGGCAGAGGGAAACTGGGACTGCCTGGAAGAGACTGTGTTTGCTGTGGTCGGAGGTGAAAGTGTCCATGGTGTGGTGGTGGGGGATGCTGGCAGGAGGGGGTGCAGAGGAAGCACAGAGCGTCATAAAGGGACTAGAGGGCATGTGAGTGAGAAGATGGAGGGGTGAGGCTGGTGTTTAGACTGGGGCATGTCCTTGGGCAAGAGGCCTCACAGAAGAGGGGCAGAGGCCATGAGGCCCTGAGCTCTGAGAATGGAGGAAAGAGGCAATTTAGAAGACAACACAGTTACATTTGAGCTGTGGGGAAGCAGAGCTGTGGTGGTGGTGACCACGCCGGGAACAGCAAGAGCAGGGATGTGTGTGTGCAAGGGCTGAAGACTGAGTCTTTGGGCAACAGGGTATTTGGGAGCTGCCGGAAATAAGGCCTTGGGCTCGCGCAGTCACCAGCCACAGAGCCTGACTGGGATAGAGGAGAGCTGAGGAGGAGGAGGTGCCAGTAACAGTATGGAGGTGGGAACACAGATGTGGACAGCAAAGGAAGAAGCAGCTCACTGCTGCTGGGGGGGTGCCCGTGGGTAGTCGATCCATGACGAACGCAGGACCCAGGAAGAGAGACTCCACACACATTGAATATCTGGAGTTAGCTGGCTCAACTTATGATCCTTGGCTCCTTGTTTTGCTGCTGTTATTTATTTATTTTTGGCTGTGCTGGGTCTTCGTTGCTGTGTGGGCTTTTCTCTAGTTCTGGCAAGTGGGGGCTACTCTTCAGTTGCAGGGTGGGCCTCTTGTTGCGGAGCACAGGCTGTAGCGTGCACAGGCTTCAGGAGTTGTGGCACACAAGCTTGGTCACTCCATGGAATGTGGGATCTTCCTGGGTCAGGGGTTGAACCCTTGTCTACCCAGCATTGGCCGACGGATTCATTGCCACTGAGCCACCAGCGAAGCCCTGTTTGTTCGGGTTTTTTTGGGAGGGGGTCCTCCTTTTAAAGTAACATTTAAGGTGATGGATAGAAGGGTTTCTAGAGGGAGAATATTTATAAAGAGGCAGTGGACAACAGAACCTGAGGAATGTGCTTAGTGTTTGGTGGAGGAACCAAATCCATGAAAGAAAACTACTGAGTGCCTCTTGTACACCAGGCAACACCCTGGTGTGGCAGGTTACATCATCACTTCACAGGTGAGGAAACTGAGGCTCAGACAAGCCAAGTAACTTCCAGGCCACACAGCTAGTAGTGGGTAGCATCACCGGAATTTAACTCTGGGTTGTCTGGCTCCAGGTGCCAGACTAATTTTCCAAAGTGCAGGTGGGTCTGGAACATACCTGTCCTCAGACATCTACCAGCTTCGTTTTATGCTGACACAGTCTTACACACTGAAGATCTCAAACCCTTACTAGCTTTAGTAGAGGCAGGGGCAAGATGGCCTCTGGGAAGGTTAATCCCCATCATTGTTTACTAAATTTTCTTCTTTCTCCTTTTCTGAAAATCTGAACATGTTTAAGTGAAGAATGATCTTAGTGATTGATTTTATTTTAAATGATAAGTACCATTTGAGACTTTTCTGGGGCTTCCCTGGTGGCTCAGACGGTAAAGAATCTGCCTGCAATGTGGAAGACCTGGGCTCGATCCCCGAGTCTGGAAGATCCCCTGGAGAAGAGCATGGCTATCCACTGCAGTTCTTTTACCTGGAGAATTCCATGGGCAGAGGAGGCTGATGGACTATGGTCTCTGGGGTCACAAAGAGTCGGGCATGACTGAGCGGCTAAATACACACCATTTGAGAAAATCAGCCCCATCGGGCTTTGGGGGAACTGTAATCAGTGGGGATCAGAGCATGTCTTGCAGACACTTAGACGTATAATGTCGCCTGTGGGGACATATAGGTGCATAAATTCATCATACATACTTTTCCCTTTAAATTTTGAACATGAAGGTACTGCTGCTGACTTATGAACCAAATTCCTTGAATTCAGCTGATCATTGTTCTGACTTACAGACCAGAAAATGTCAGACATATGTTCTCTCTAGGTGAGGTTGTTGAGGGCATCTTGGGGCTCCCCAGCTCCAGTCCTGACAAGAACTGCGGCCAGGCTTCTTGCTCCCATTGAGGAACAAGCTCTAGGTGCAGTCCCACCAAGCTGCTGCACTCACACCCTTATCATTCAACCATCTGCCCTCAGCACTGGAAGGTATTCCGTCTTCCCCAGAACCACTTAGCTGCAAGCTATCCCTCTCTCCATTTGAGCAGAACCTGGAAAGGTCTGGCAAGGACCAAGCAACAGATGCTAGCAGCCTGGGAGGTAAGGATTTAGGAAAGCCACTCTCGCCTGGCTTCTGGAGTGAGGACGGAGGAGGTTGGGCAGGCTGATTGACATCCAAGTCCCCTGTCTCTGTGTGATATGGCAGCAGGCTTGGGCTCTTGATCCTTGAGGGATTTGTGTATCCTATTTGGGCAGGAGAATGAGCAGGAAGCATTATCCTCCCTAGACACGGAGGCTGCTAGCTCAAACTCTTGTGACCGAATCAGCAACTTGGATTTCCAGCCTCCAAGCCTCAGCCTGACTGGATTGGATGGCTGGTCATTTCATTTCATGATTACAAGAAGGTCCTGCCTTTCTTTTATCCTTAATTTTGGTTCTAGGGATGGGGGAACATAGGCACAGGTTTTGGATTTGGTCTCAGTGTGATTGCTGGCTCTGTCCCTGACTAGCTATTGGTGACTATCTACCTAACATACCTGAGCCCCTTGGGATGGGTGAGTGAGTCCCTGACTTAGAGTTTTGTGAGAATAAGTCCTTGTGGCTGGCAGTGGCCACATTAAAATGTCTTCTGGCCAGTGCTTTGCTTTCAGAACTGGAGGGAACCTTTTAGAATCATCCTCTTGGGTGGTGCCAGTCTGGCATCCAAGAATGAAACATCAGGATTATTTAAACTTCATATAGGGGAATAAAGTGATTATAGCATAATCATTCACTAAGGATTACTTATGGTCCCACCCTACTTCCCATATCTAACTTTGTCTGATGGTAGTTTTGAGGGTTCATATGTATACATATAAAGCTTTAACATTTTAAAATAACTTTTTAATAAGATAAACCATTGAAAACCAGACCATCATCTTTTTAGTCCCTTTCGTCATAAGTCTGTGCTGCAGGGTTCACTTGTATCATGATTTAAATCTCAAATAATGGAGCTGAACTGCTTAGGTTTGAATCCTGGTTCTGCCATCTGCCAGCTGTGTGACCTTGGACAAATTCAATCACCTCTCTGGGTATCTGCCTCATAACATCACTGGTACCTGGCATATAGCCAGTGGTACCTAAGTATTTCTCAAAATAAAGCTGATGGGTTCATATTTTACTATTATTTTTAAGAGTCCTCTCTAATACATGGCTTCAAGCAGAGAGCACGGACCCAGGGAAAGATGTGCCATGATCTAGGGGTGGATGTATCGACAGAACTTGTGGTGAACACTTCAGGGTCCAGTACAGGGTTGGAGTGTCTGGGGTTGTGGGACCATGGCCCACGCCAGTGATGTGGGCTACGGAAATGGGGACCTCACATTAGGGTTTGTGTGTGACATGTTCCCCACCCCCATCCCAGCAGTCTGGATGTGTGCAGTAGAGGATGTTGAAAGGAAAAGATGGTGCGGCAGCATTAGAGAATTAAATAACCTATTATCCTACCACCCTGATTACACTGGTTTTGTTTTTGTGTGATATTTTATCTGCATTTTCACATAGTTTAAGCATGGCATCTGTACTATTTTGTAATCCATCTTCAGCTAACATAAATTTGTGTGTGTGTCTCTACCTTTCTAAATATTTTAATTGCAAAATAAAGGAAAGTGGAAGTCGCTCAGTAACTTTTTGTAACCCTGTGGACTAAACAGTCCATGGAATTCTCCAGGTCAGAATATTGGATTGGGTAGCCTTTCCCTTCTCCAGGGGATCTTCCCAACCCAGGGATCGAACCCAGATTTCCCACATTGCAGGCAGATTCTTTACCAGCTGAGCCACAAGGGAAGCAAAGAAGGAAGTTGTGGCCAAACAAAATCAACTGTAGTGTTTTAGAAATTTCAAGAATGTTCAGTCTTTGTTGGGGAGAATTTACTCCCAAGTGCAAGGTGAAAGCTAAGGTTGTTCTTTGTTTGCACAAGGGATTTTCTGTTTCTGTTACTCGGAGTAAAAATTCTGTGTGTCACAGTGAGGGTTGTATAACATCTTCCCTAGGGAAGATGGGTAGATTTTCTTACTCAAATTCTTTTTGAGCAGTGTAACTTCCTGCTCAAAAAGGACACGGAATTGGTTTTATGTCTGTAATGGGAATATTTAGTCAGATATTCAGAGAGCTTTTTCCCACAGATATTTTTATGGAGGTCACTGCTTTTTCCTCCTTTCCATGAACTTTGGTTTGTTGTAACAGTCTAGTTCTCATGCGAGGGACTGTGCGTTGGTCACAAATGAAAGATGACATTTAAACTTGATAGAAATGTCAAATTGGGAATCTGGGTGGTTTTCCCACCCTTCCTTCTCAGATTGGTTTGGAATAAGTGCCCTTTAGAGATAGTGGTAAGAGTTGGCCTAAGCTGCACTTTGGGGAATTTAGGAAAGGAAGACTGGCCGCTTGTCAGAAGTGGGGCTGGGCATTTCTAGGCTCCCATTTCCCTTTCTTTGGAAAGTCTTGGTAACCTCCAAATGTACCGTGATCCAGTGCCTTGGGTCTTTTCCGTTTTGAGCCAGCCCTCGAGAATTCGCTGTTGAACTGACCAGGTTACAATACTATAAGGCCATGCCTTATAAAAAAGGAGGAGCTCCAAAGAGAGCCCTGGCTGGGAGCCAGAAGACTGTTTCATCTCAGTCTTGTCACCTAACTCTGTGACATATGTGTGTTCAGTCCTGTCTGAGTCTATGACCCCATGTACTGTCGCCTGCCAGGCTCCTCTCTTCATGGAATTTTTCAGGTAAGAATAAAGTGTTCTGCCATTTCTTTCTCCAGGGCATCTTCCCCACCCAGGGATCAAATCCACATCTCCTGCCTTGAAGGCTAATTCTTTACTACTGCACCACCTGGGAAGTCCTTATTTGTCCAGTTAACTCTCTCTGAGCTTCCATTTTTCTCCCTGTTAAAGTGGTATCCTCTCAGCATCCCTTAGGGAGCGCAAATGAGAAATGGACAGGAAAATGTTCTGGAATCCTTGAAACAAGGGGAGGATGGTGTTCCTTTGAGAGCCATGAAGCCCTTTCTTGACAGAGGTGATAGGATGTCCTGCCCGCCTGGTTCTTGATCACAGATGGAGAAGCCTGAATTGCATCAGTGGAGCTGGAAACCTTGGCCAGGATCAGTATTCCTCAGAGTATTCCCAAAAGAAGTAATGGTACTTTCTGTGATAAGAAACTCCACATCATCACTTCAGATGGTTCTTGTTGAGTTGCAGGTATCCTAGGTCAGGATGCATAATTGGCTTATTTATCTGGAGTCATATTATTCACCCTGAATCTTTTCCTAGGAAAATTAACTTAGAGATTCACAGTCTGTGAAAAAAGTACGGTGCTTCTCCTTTTTTCTCCCTTAAGCTGCCCTCTTCTGCTCTAGAAATTTTAGGAATATCCATATTCCTTTTCTGAGTTGAAAATTTCTGCCAAGTAGTTAGCTGTTTTTCCTTTTAGATCTTCCTCGTTGTAGTATTTCTCTGTTCCTCCTCATAGTTTTCCTTGTCCTCCTTTCAGCCTGTCCACTTGAAGGGCAGGACCTCCAGATCAGTGATACTGGGTCAAGTACTACTTTAGGAGAGTTATCCTGACTTAGAGGAATGATTTGTTTTTTGAAAGCGTATTGTCTGGAATCTGGAGATAAAAAGAAAGACAGAATGAGGCCAACTTAAAAGTATCCATGATTTATTTACTAATAAGATGACTGATTCTTTAACTGTATCAGGTACCCACACAGACCATACATGCTCTCCTGTTCTTGCAAGTCAGTTCCATAGCAAAGAGGTTTAGGTTGTTATAGATGTGCTGGACTGAGACCTTCAGTTTGCTCATAGGTGTGTTCAAAGGCTCTTTGGAAGGAGCTGACCTAAGGAGGAGGGCATGGACCCTAGACTTAGTGTGGACATTTTGAATTACTCAGGTTGTATGTGACTTGGGGCCCCTTGAAACTACAATTAAGTAGGAAATACCTTGTGGGTTTTTTTTTTTTTTTTTAACTACTTTCTTTGGAGGAAGTTTAAGAAAGCCCTTGGTAGCTTAGTAGTGGGATTCTTGAGGGGTAGAGGGTGGGTAGTGGTTGGGAAGGGAGGGAAGAATGAGGTGATGGGACACTGCTTACCAGTTGAGCTGAGACCACGCACATACCTTTATATCTGCCATGTTTTCTAGATGTGTAAAAGCTCTGGGGGAGTGAAGCTATGACGTAGGTACTGGCTTTATAAAAGTGTCTTTCACTTAAATGTCCTTAGCCAAAACTATCCAGCAGTAATAAATACAAACAACTAGATTAGAATCTACTGAGCAGATTTTAAGAGACACAAAAAGTTTGTGAATCCCCATTGTTCTCTTCTGGGATGTTCAATATAGTGAAAACTTCATGGAATTCTTAGCATGACACATACCTCTTCTACTGTGGGGCTGTTTGTTAGAATGAGGAAATTTTTAAATCTTAGAGTAAAAAGTAAATACTACTCTTGATTAAAATAAATAATAAATAAGTTACAAAGATGTAATGGACAGCACAGGGAATATAGTCAATATTTTATTATAATTTTGTGTGTAGTATGCTCTATAAAAACATCAAATCACTATGCTGTATATCTGAAACCAATACGTTATAAGTCAACTATGGTTCAGTTAAAAAAAAAAAAATCCGGTGCTCCTCCAATAATACCAAACTTGTTTCCTTTACACCATTCTTTTTTTTATTATTATTACTAGTTTAGTTTTTAAGTTTTTGTTTTTGGTTGTGCTGGGTCTTTGCTGTATGTGGGCTTTTCTCTAGTTGTGGTAAGTGGGGGCTACTCTCTAGTTGTGGCGAGTGAGCTGCTCATTGTGGTGGGTTCTCTTGTTGCGGAACATGGACTGCGGACCGTGGGCCCAGTAGTTGTGGCATGTGGGCTTAGTTGCCCCATGACTTATAGAATCCTCCGAGGTCAGGGATCAAACCTGTGTTTCCTCTCATTGGCAGGCAGCCTCCCAACCACTGGACCATCAGGGAAGTCCTACGTCGTTCTTTTTGAACTTCCATGTTTTGTATTGAAATTTTAGATGAATCAATGTTTATTAACTGCAATCTGTGCCCCCCCCCCGCCCCCGCAAACCCACTTAGTTCTAGAGGTCAGAGAAGAGTGGCTACCGTTTGACATGATGGCCTAGAAACCCCATCACCTTGGTTAGGATTCCAGCTCTGCCCTTAACTTCTTTAAATCTGTTTCCTCAAGTACAAAATGGGAATACAAATAACAGTCTCTACTTCAGAGGTTCATTGTAACAAGATAATACACTGGCACCTGAGAAGTAATCCTTCTTCAGGATTCTTTTCAAGGATGAGTTCTCAGCTGTAGAATTAACCTGATAAGAAAATTCTTTACTGGGTGTTGCCATTCCACTTTTGAGGATTGCCTTTAATGTCAGGCTTGTCTAACTGGTTGTTCTTGGGTAGGTCATCCATCTCAGTAGTGTCAGAACTCTGCAAGTACAGCACCAGCAAACTGTCTCATTGCTTTCTCTGTGGTGTTGCCCACAGCCTGAAATCTGTTCTTGGCCTTTGATATTTCACTAAAATGTCATTTTCATTTCTCTTTTCTTTCTTGCTATAACTAGCAGAGTTCTCAAGGATACGGTTTGAGTTTTGACACATGTATACATGCATGAAACCATCATCTAGATTAAGATATACAAAGTACGTTTTTGTACCCCAGAAAACCCCTCCTGACCCTCTCCATTCAAAGCCCCTACCCCTATCACTGTCAGATTTCTAGGGCCTAAATCAATTTTTGCCTTCTTGAACTAACATAAAGGGAGTTTGAGGCCTGTCTTCTCCCTCACTGTACTATTTTTGCTCTAGCAGTAGTTTTCCTTTTTATAGCTGGGGTTGTTCCAGTGTATGAATGTACCACAGTTTCATAATCCATTCTTCTCTTGCTGGCATTTGGGTTGGTCTCAGTTGTGGGCGATTTGGATGAAGCTCGTGTGCATCTTTTTATTTCTCTGAACACTCGATGTGATTAGCGTCTTCTCTTAGCCCTGTAGCCTTGGGCAAGTGTCTTTATCTTTCTTCCTTGGTTTCTCCATCTGTGAAATGGTAGCTTGGGAAATACTTCAAAGTTGTGGGCACCATTTTTTCTTTAAAAAAAGGAAATAGAATAAAATAGGTGATTGCAGTGAATGACATGGAACTGTACATGCTGCAGCCCACATATAAACAGTTATGTGTGTACAGGTGTGTACGTAATAACAAATATAAATTGTATTTGATATTTTGAATTGTGAGCACATCTGTTTGCAGCACACTAGTTTGTGTATGTCCTTGTATAAGCAAGGAAGTTGAAGCACCTGTGAGTTGTCTAGTTAATGTGTATCTCTGCCCTCAGGTGTCTAAAACAGCCACAATGTTAAGGGTCACTTACTCATACCTCACTGTACACCAGCCAGTACTTTAAAAGCTTACGAATAAAAGCTTGTAGCCCTCGTAACTTTCCTATTCAGTTCAGTTCAGTTGTGTCGGATTCTTTGCGACGCTATGAACTGCAGCACGCCAGGCCTCCCTGTCTATCACCAACTCCAGGAGTCCACCCAAACCCATGTCCATTGAGTCTGTGATGCCATCCAACCATCTCATCCTCTTTTGTCCCCTTCTCCTCCTGCCCTCAATCTTTCCCAGCATCGGGGTCTTTTCCAATGAGTCAGCTCTTTGCATCAGGTGGCCAAAGTATTGGAGTTTCAGCTTCAACATCAGTCCTTCCAATGAACACCCAGGACTGATCTCCTTTAGGATCGACTGGATGGATCTGCTTGCAGTCCAAGGGACTCTCAAGGGTCTTCTCCAACATCACAGTTCAAAAGCATCAATTCTTTTGTACTCAGCTTTCTTCACAGTCCAACTCTCACATCCATACATGACTACTGCAAAAACCATAGCCTTGACTCTGTGGACCTTTGTTGGCAAAGTAATGTCTCTGCTTTTCAATATGCTCTCTAGGTTGTTCATAACTTTCCTTCCAAGGAGTAAGTGTCTTTTAATTTCATGGCTGCAATCACCATCTGCAGTGATTTTGGAGCCCCAAAAAATAAAGTCAGCCACTGTTTCCCAGTCTGTCTGCTGTGAAGTGATGGGACCATATGCCATGATCTTAGTTTTCTGAGTGTTGAGCTTTAAGCCAATTTTTTCACCCTCGTCTTTTAATTTCAGCAAGAGGCTCTTTAGTTCTTCTTCACTTTCTGCCATAAGGGTGGTGTCATCTGCATGTCTGAGGT
Organism: Antilocapra americana; assembly: GCA_007570785.1. Classification (NCBI taxonomy): domain Eukaryota; kingdom Metazoa; phylum Chordata; class Mammalia; order Artiodactyla; family Antilocapridae; genus Antilocapra; species Antilocapra americana. The sequence goes on along the minus strand of ML662449.1, from coordinate 14,153,062 downwards.
TATTGATATTTCTCCCAACAACCTTGATTCCAGCTTGTGCTTCATCTATCCCAGCATTTCTCATGATGTACTCTGCATATAAGTTAAATAATCAGGGTGTAAATATACAGCCTTGATGTGCTCCTTTTCCTATTTGGGAGCAGTCTGTTGTTCCATGTCCCGTTCTAACTGTTGCTTCCTGACTTAAGTGGGTTATTGTCACCATTTTATAAATGGAGAAGCCACTGAGACATCAGTTGTTATACAACTTGCCTGAGGGCACAGAGCTCAAATCGAGATGGTAGAGCCATGATTTGAACCCAGGTACTGCAAGTCTTGAATCTGTGCTCTTAACCACCGTTCTGGGTTTAGATGCAGTGAATAATAATCTAATGCAGTGAATAATAATCTAATCAGTACCATGGTCCTCTCTTTTATTTCAGATATGAGAAATGAGTGTTGGACGTCGAAGGATAAAGTTGTTGGGAATCCTGATGATGGTAAATGTCTTCATTTATTTGATTGTGGAAGTCTCCAAAAGCAGTAACCAAGAAAAAAATGGAAAGGGAGAAGTAATAATACCCAAAGAAAGGTTCTGGAAGATATCTGACCCTCCTCAGGCATATTGGAACAAGGAACAAGAAAAGCTGAACAGGAGGTTCAATCCCATTTTGAATACGTTAGCCAACCAGACGGGAGAAGCATACGGATTCTCCAATATAAGCCATCTGAATTACTGTGAACCTGACCTGAGGGTCATGTCAGTAGTTTCAGGTTTTGACAGTTTGCCAGACAGATTTAAAGATTTTCTGCTGTATTTGAGATGTCGAAATTATTCACTGCTTATAGACCAACCAGATAAGTGTGCAAAGAAGCCCTTCTTATTGCTGGCGATTAAGTCCCTAACTTCACATTTTGATAGAAGGCAAGCGATTCGGGAATCTTGGGGCAAAGAAACCAATGTGGGGAACCAAACGGTGGTGCGAGTCTTCCTACTGGGCCAGACCCCCGCAGAGGACAACCATCCTGACCTTTCAGATATGCTGAAATTTGAGAGTGAGAAGCACCAAGACATTCTTTTGTGGAACTACAGAGATACATTCTTCAACTTGTCTCTGAAAGAAGTACTCTTTCTCAGGTGGGTGAGCACTTCCTGCCCAAATGCCGAGTTTGTGTTCAAGGGCGATGATGATGTTTTTGTGAATACCCATCACCTCCTGAATTACTTGAATAGCTTATCTGGGAACAAAGCCAAAGATTTGTTTATTGGTGATGTGATTCATAATGCTGGACCTCATCGGGATAAGAAACTGAAGTACTACATTCCGGAAGTTGTTTACACTGGCGTCTACCCGCCTTATGCAGGAGGAGGTGGATTCCTCTACTCCGGCCACCTGGCCCTGAGACTGTACAGTGTAACTGACCGGGTCCTTCTCTACCCCATCGATGATGTTTATACTGGAATGTGCCTTCAGAAACTCGGCCTCGCTCCAGAGAGACACAAAGGCTTCAGGACATTTGATATAGAAGAGAAAAGCAGGAGTAACATTTGTTCGTATGTAGATTTGATGTTGGTACATAGTAGAAAACCTCAAGAGATGATTGATATTTGGTCTCGGTTGCAGAGTGCTCATTTAAAATGCTGAATTATGTGTAAACTACATTTTACATAGAAATGCACCTCAAATAGTTCCCATTTGTGTTCTCTTCCATTAGAGGTCATTTCTATGTAAAACCATCAAAATGGCCTTTATAGGTCATATCCATTTGACAGCCTCTAAACCCTTAAGTGTGGTACTTCCTGAAGAGAGCAGAAGATGCTCATTTTTTATGTAGAATATGACAAAATGAATGATTCTGACCCTTCTGTTAGCCAGTGGTCATTATTTTCTAACTTGTCCCCCTCATCATCTGAAATCATATTTCTAGAATTTGACCATATTTTTGTTTTGCCCTCATATGATGATAACCCTATTTCCCATTATAATGAGTGAATTATCAGTTTAGGTATTCATAAACCTATTGGCTACAGAGACATTGTTCTGTGTGACTCAATGGTTTTAGTAAAATGCAATTACATTTGTTTTCATTAAATTTAGATGAAGTTTTAGAATCATCTAGAAAAAAGTGACTTTTGTCAGAATTGCCCTGCCACCCCGACAGTATTTCCTTGTGTTAACCTAGTCAATCAGTTTTGCAAAATGGGCATCGCTGGGTGACATTTATCCAGTTTATCATGTTATGGTCTTATGATCATCATGAGAAAGCTTAACTATCTTGCATTTGGTCTCCTGGGTGGTATCATGATAGTTCTCTTTTGTAGTATTTGAAAATAATGAATATGATTCCATAATCTTCAAACTGAAGATTGAGTTGTCCCTGGCAACCATATTGTATTTATAATTTTTCACTGTGGACCAGGAAAGCATATGTAATTTTTGAACTTTTAAGTGAAAAGATTGAAATTGCAGACCTTTTCATGAATGGTTTGTCAGTTTAAAACTGCAGGATTCTATTCTTGCCATATGGTTACATGTTACTTACACAAAATTATTATCCTAAGTAGTGACTGCTTTCCTGTTTCAGTGTAGAAGTGCCTGTGTTTTTATTTATTGTTCAGATCAAATACCAAACATTTTCTTAAAAATATTTTGTGTAATATTTTATTTGTATACAGTGTTGTTGATGACTTATTTAACTAGAGCATGCTATTTTAAATAGTAAAGTAACATGTTAAATAAAACTAATGGTTATTTTTGAATTTTAAAATCTGTTCTTTTTGAGGGGAATAGAAACTAGAATTCTGCCAAACTGTTGCTTATATATACTATCTTGTAACATGCTTTCTTGAGATATTTTTGTGTTATAGAGATGAAGATTCTTACAGATATGATAGTGGGGATTGTAAGAAGATGGAAATAAAGTCACCATATTTTTAATTGTCATGTGTAATGTGTCATCTATAATCTCTGTTTCCTTTATTTAATAACATTTTTCCCCAAAAGGTCTTTCCCAAAAAGTCCACTTTTTTCCCCAGAAACTATTGACTGCAGTAGTAATATTGAACTGTACCTTTTTCTCTGTCTCCGTGGGTCATTTGCCTTTGCATTAAATTTTTTAAAAGTGCTTCCCTATGTAGAGTCTTTAGAGAAAAACATAAATACTTACTTATGCTTCCATTTCCTGGTAGTATGAAGAATTTAACTAGGAAATGGAGCAGCATCTTAAAGATTGTATCATCCTAAGCCATATCCACTTTGGGGTTTGTGTGTTTCTGTGAAACATAGATGTATGTTTCATCTGTGATGAAACAGAGCAGCCTTGACTGCTCGTTATCTTCCTGGACTTGTGTTGAGAAAAAACTGCTAACGTTCAATTAAAAACAAGAAGGCATTGGATGAAACTCAAAAAACAGAAGGCTTATTGTGAGAACACGTAGCATACTGTCCTCTCCAACTGGGAATATTGAGGCCGTACATGTGAGCAGATGCCAGGACACACATACTCACTGTGGAGTTTGAAGACTTGTAAGTCTGGTCCTTCTCAAGCGCTCACGTGCTGGCATCTGACCTCTCTGCTCCCATGCTTATGAGTAAAGGGTGGTGGCAACACCACCATGTCAGGTTTAGAGAAGAATAATGAAGCTCTCAGAACATTCGTATGCAGCTGGTTCACAAATTGCTTGTGTCCATATACAAGCATGTGCTTCCTTGACCATGTGTTCTCAAGTAGCAGATTTATCTCCTAAGGAAGATGTCTTTTAATTTTTTTTCTTTTAGGGATTCTCCTTCACTGAGATTTCAAGTCTTCAGAGAAAGAAGAGATGTAGCAGGTTTTGAAATGTGTTTTGAAAAGCCACAGAGGGCCTTTGGTGAACCTCCTCATCACATGTAGCTTCGTTTGAACATCAGTCCTTCGTGCTGATGACTTTTGGTGGGTGAGATGCTCTCCAGATTTTCTTTATTTGGCCAAGGGTCTCATGCAGTCATTACCTAAACCTCCAACACAGGTCATTGACCTCATGGGATGACCCTTTCTCAGCAGAGGGATGCTAGGTATTGGACTCACTGTTGGTACTGGCTGATCCTAAACCCAGGAAGCCCTTTTGGTGCCCTTGAGATAGATTCTTACCTGAGTGTCCATCTCAGATGTAAGTATCAGATCTAATTCATTCTTAGAGAAACATTCAATAACTGAGGCCTCAATGGAAACTGGTATTTGAACCTTTTTCATGGTTACAAGTCATGATGATTTTGATTTTAAAGGTCAAAAAGGCTAAATGAGCATTGCCAGAGTTTGGACTTTTCATCAACCCAACCAGGCTTTAAGAGGAAAAGGATGAAGGAGACCAGAATGGCTCGTTTCCATCCCTGACCCTGGTTTCCTGTCTTGAGTTGGTTAAGGGGAGAATGGAAAAGAAGGGCAGGAAGTTTGAGTCACGCTTGAAGTTGAATCCAGAAATAAAGGCACCCAAAGTGTGACCACTTCCTACTTTTCTACCCCTGATTGGTATGGTCTGGAATGTCTGATATGTACTGGGTTATCTTGTTTTCTCTCAGATGCATAAAAGAAGGCTGCCCTTACTAAAGTAAAGGATGGCTTATTTTCACTTTCAAGAAAGCTGAAATGAAGTCTTTATTTGGGCCAAAAGTTAACTTCTCTGTGAATTTGCCTTAAGAAAAATGTCAGATGAAGTAAAAATTCTTGTTTAGACCAGGAAAATAGTTCATGTGCTGGACTGTGAGAGTATAGAATACACTGATTTTTCCTTTATGTTAATTCTGTATTGGCTCTACTTTTCTGATGCCTGGGTCATCTGCTAAATAACTTTGAAACTGAACTTTACCTAATTAGCATTAACAATAAATCTGAAAAATTAAAATATCATGATGTATTCAGGTCTCAAAGTAATTTGAAAGGAAAGTTTTTTTCCCCCTTAATATCATCTTGGAAGGTAGAGGCCAAAAATTAGGCCCTTTTGTCTTTAAGGAGTCCCTAAAATCTTATTTGTTTACATATGAAATTCCATATTTATTAATTATAAGGTGCAGTACTATTTATACACCACTAAACTCATTATGATTTGTATTACTTGTATAATATGCCTCAGTTGTGGGAGGTGTTAAAATGTGAAATACTACATTGTAGGATAACTGAAGTACCACATTAGTGTGTGTGTGTGCCCTTGAGAGATGGAGCCTTGTTTAGGTTTATTTGAAAGGTGGAGCCCATTTAGGTTTATTTCCTGCTTCTCTCACTTTGATCTGTGTTTAGGAATTTTCACCCAAGCAATCATAGTCGCAGCTTCTGAGCTTTGGCAGTTGTTTTCTTCCTGTCCATTGTGCATTGTGAAAGGGGATGTATTGATTGTGCTGAAGCAGCAGAAGTAGAGTTTTTAATTTGATTGTAATCCAAGGGCTTATTTCGAAGTCAGGGGCCAGGCGGTTGAACAATGGTGCTTGCAGCTTCCCGACAGCTGCCCTATATCAGGGAAATGCTCTTTCATCTTACACAAGCAGTAAAAGCGGCCTGCCCTAGGAACTTGCATCCTCAGTGTCAGCGTGGGCTTGCTCATGACTCTCGAATCCTGGCATCTTGTATAGAGCCTATCCCTAGCCTGCCTTCAATGACACTTTCCATCTCATCATCCAAGTCCTCCCCCAGGTTGGCTTCCCTGACCACTCTGTTGAAAGGTCATCAGTAACCCTGATCCTGGTATCAACTTCAACCACCTCTTATTTTAAAATAGTTTTATCAAGATGAAAAAAGTATTATCCTACTCTTGGTTGGGGCTCTTCTAGAAACAGAGTTTAGGAGGCTTCTATCTCAAGTTGTTTAGGGAAGTGTAGGTGCATGGTTCATGGTGAAGTGATGTTGGGAAGGCAGACAGCCAACAGTAGTGCGTGTTAAGCCACAGAGCTGGAGTTCAGTCCCTGGGGCATCTCTAAAGAATAGTCCAGAAAGCTTGCTTCTGAAGGATCACTTCTCAGGCTTGAGGGGGCTCGGCTATTTTTTGGTAACAGCTCTATTGAGACACTCAAGTGTACAATGGTTTTGAGTAGGGTTGTGCTGTAACTATCAGCATGGTCCGTGATGGAAACAATTAGGTTTTCAGTGGTAATCATTCTATTACTTAGCCTTTTATAGAATATTTTATAGCTATGTATTTTTTCTTTTCCTTAAATTTCCAAAACAGTATCTTGTTCTCTAATACTCATCTTTCTGTAGCCGCCTGTTCTTTATGGATGCAATGACTCCTTATAAGAAAATAGACTTTTATTTTGGTAATTCATGGATTTTCTCAGGGCTTGGTTATGAAGAGAATAGTCAAGTGATTACTTGCCGTTTTTATGAATGAAGGACTGAACTGACTTGTATAAGTTCCTGAGAAGGATGTCTTTTTCAGGGCTGTTCTTCCAAAAGGCCACTTCCCTGCATTTGGAGTGAGGGTCTATAATGAGTGTGTGTCCTGGTTTAGGCTGGTGTCCTTTCAGGGACTGAGCAGGTAGGAAGCAGGAAGATTTGACCCCAGATGCTAAAGCTGCCTTTACTACATCTCTGCTCAGTTTGGGGAACATTTCCTAGCCTGTAAGCTGAGCTCATGCTCACCGAACTTGTGTGTGTGTAGTTATGGTTGTGGTTGTGGGGTGATGTTGGTCCAGCTGTTGTACAGCCAGGCCCTCAGTCAGATCACCCCCATTCCCTCCTCCATGCTGGGAGCTTCTCCGGCTCCCTTGGGAAGGCCGGCCACACATCCCCTGCGGCCTTTTGTCATTCATGTTCTGGACTCTACTCTCCTGGTTTGCTCACTAATACAATTCTGTATATTTTCTATTTTTCAGAGATGAAAACTTTCTCTTCTTCGCTGCTGGGTGTTTTTTTTTTTCCCTTTTGTCTCCCTTATTGTCATTTCATGGTGATTTTAGTAGTGGGAGGAGGCCAACACTTCTGCCTGTGCACTATTCTGAACCAGAGTCCCCTGACTGTCCCACCTCTCCCTGACCTCTGCAGCATCTCGCTCCACGCTGTCCCTCCTGCCCTGTGTGACAGGCGCCCCTCTTCCACGTGTGCCATCATGAAATCCTCCTGCCCCTTAGTCCTGCCAGCTCCCTGGTTCTGAGCTTCCCACACTGCCCCCCCCCCCAGTATTTCCATCATTGAGCCCCACTCTTCAGTCTAGTGAAGAAACCAGTGGGAAACCTTTCCAAGTTCATTTCTCACCCACCTCTCCTCTGCCACCCTCCTCTGCCTCGCTCCTTCCTCCTCTGCAGAACCTGCATGCTTTGTTTCTCCCTGTAGGGATGGATCTGCCTTGAGACCTGGCACAGACTCTCGGGGTCACACTTGTCGACTCTGTAGACTTAGGGTCACAGTCAGGCCCCACAAATGTCCTCCCGACACCCACCGCCATCCTAGGGAAAGGGGTCTCTGGGTTGTCAGGTCTGGAAGAGGCCTTATGAAATGGAAGGAGTTCTGTTTTATGGTTTCTAAGGTGAATATCCCCCAGATTTAAAAGGATTATGCCTTGACTTCTGGTCTCTCTGAATGCTGTTACCTCTGGGGCAGATAGGGTGGGGTGCAGAGACCTTCAGTGTGGTGGACTTGTGAATGCCCCTGGGATCAAGAAGATTAGTATGGAAGGTCAGTTCCTTTGTTGTTGGGGTCAGAGCACTTGCTGCCTTGCCCTGCCTTTGTTGATACCTGCCCTGTGTTGCCTTCAAAGCACCCCCAACTGCCTTCATGTCAGGCCTCGCCTTCCCTCTCTTGTTTATCTGTATTCTCCTGAGGGTCAAACTGGAAGTGGCCCGAGAGGGCCTGGGACAGAGCTGTCCCTTAAAGCTGCTGAGGGGTGGGGGTGGCCGGGGGAAGGGGCCTTATTCACAGACACCCGATTCTGCCCAGACAGCACCTTCTCAGTAGCTAGGCCTTCCCCACCTTTGTCTGGCCCTGACTGAGATCTGCCTGGACGAAGGCCTGGCCCTCAACCTCCTCTGCATCAGTGGTGCTCTGGACTCCTCCTCTTGTTCAAGGGTTCAAGGCCTTGGGTTCAGAATGCCTTTTCCCACTTGTCCTACCTCTTGCAAAATGGGATACAGTCATGAGATGTTAACTAATCATTGGGTGGTTTATTTCCAGTCTGTGGGTAGGGAAGAGAATGGAAACACAGAACTTTGTTGGCACATTGAAGAGTTAGCCTCGGGGAGCCTTGGAAGGGCCTGGCAGAAACTTCACTGTGCAGAAACGCAGGGTCAGACAATAGGTACTGAGGTTCAGAAGAGTGACCAGGCTTAAGTCCTGCCTGTTCTGCCCTTGAAACCTTGAGGCCCAGCATACCTGGAGCCGCAAGCAGCCAGAAGCCAGAGCCCCAGATTTCCCGGCCTCAGATCTGCTCTTATCCTACTGGCCAGTGAGATGGGAGAACCCCTGAGAGGCACAAAGAAAAGAACCAAGAAACTGATCAAACCTGGACAAACCCGAGCCTCTTAAATAGCAGTGATCTCACATGTGTCTTTCCTCTTGTGAGATGTGAGTATTGAGAGGTAGAGTTGTCACGTTTACAAGTTGGTGGAAAATGCCTTTATTTATTTGATTGCAAAAGCTTCCCAGAGTGAGTCACTGTGGAAGGAATGAAGGAGGAAGGGGGTGTGATGCACAGTCAGAAAAGCTGGAGAAACTTCTCTCACCAAGTCCTACTAGACTGAAGAACAAGATGAACAGAAGATGCAGAACAACCCTATGGAGAGCCCATTGGCCCGTGAGGTGGGGAGGGGCATTTCATGTTCTGTCCTGCTGGTCACACTTCTAGAAACTGTGGGATGAGCTGGCATGCAACTGAGTACCTGTTCAACAAAGAGGGCCTATTAGAGCCACTAAAAACCTTAGCTGTGGCAGATTTTAATAATATTGCAAACAAAATATTGTCTGCTTTATTAAAAATCTGGACATTTTTCATTGCTGCTAGACCAACCCCATAAATTACTCTTCTGAGATGGGATTGATTTTTTTGGAGAATTTTACACTTAGAAAACTTAAAATTCAGAAATAATTTTATAATTTAAAATTTGGGTTAATTTTTTAATTTACAGAAACGTAGAGCAGAGAGTACTCGTATATTTCCACCCAACTTTCCATAATGTTAAGATCTTACGTGTGTGTGTGTTAGTTGCTCAGTCGTGTCTGACTCTTTGGGACCCCATGGACTGCAGCCCACCAGGCTCCTCTGTTTGTGGGGATTCTCCAGGCAAGAATCCTGGAGTGGGTAACCATTCCCTTCTCTAGGAGTTCTTCCCAACCCAGGGATCAAACCTAGGTCTCCCACATTGTAGGCAGATTCTTTACCGTCTGAGCCACCTAGGGAAGCCCAGCATCTTACATGACCACCTCCATCAAAATGAACATCAAGCCAGCCAACAACAGGAAATCCATACTGCTCTAATTCTATTTCCTACACTACAGACCTTATGAGAATTTTACCAGTTGTTTCCACTAATGACCATTGGAGTCCTATTCAGGGTCCCACATTACATTTTGTTATTTTTCTTTGACCTCCAATCTACTAGTTTCTAAACCTCTCCTTGCCTTTCCTGACTTATATCCTTTTGAAGAGTACTTGATATTTGTACAGTGACCTTCAGCTTGGACTTGTCTCACGATTGTTTACTCACAATTAGCATGAGGTTTTGCATTTTTGGCAATAACACCACGGAAGTGATGTTTCGTCCTCAGTGCATCCTGTTGGGGCTCCTGGTGTCAAGATGTCCCATTCCTGGCAATTTTAACCTTGTTCACTGGATGTCTTCTCTGTAAGGTTCTTTCTCTTTGTGGTTAAGAAATGCCTTGGAGGACATTTGTACATTGAAAAGTTTGTACATTTAAAACTAACAAATATCTGAGTTAATGCATGTAAAGCACCTAAAGCCTGGTGTGTAGTAAGTGCTCAATGAAGATAGCTGTTGTTTTTTCCATTGTCACTATTATTGCAGCCTCTGTCCCAGGTCTATTCCTGGTTTTCCTCTGATCTTGGCTACCTTTACTGTTCCCTTCATTATCCTCTGCATCCCCTGCCTATCCAACCCACGCTGGTTACTTCCTCACACTGGGACTGGCTCTCAAAATATTTGTGACAGAGAAGAGCTGGCAGTGTCTCGGCTCACGGGGTTGGGGTGATGCAAGAGCCTCTTGTTACTCCAGGGCAAGGGGAAAGCCTTGCTAACAGGATGGCGTATCTCTATGGGATGTGCTTACAGAAGGGCTTATAGAATGTTCTGTAAAATCTGCTTTTAGAAGTGGCCTTGGCTGGGGGGTGCTCAGCTGGCCCATATCCCTCGTGGTAGAGGTCTGGGCCAGAACCCAAGGACCCACAGTCACACTCCTCGTGGACCTGGAGGGACAGGATGATGGAGGGCCCACCTGGCAGAAGCTTGAAGTAGGAGTGAGCTAGAAGCAAATTCCTTCTATAGAAGTCGGTGAAGTTTACTCCAGTAAGGGAATGGGTTGCTGCACTTAGCCATCTTCAGGGGTTATCCCAGAGTGGACGGTCTGGTCAGGGGTGGAGGGAGCCCTTCCTGCATGGGACAAGGATGCCCAAGTAAAGCAATCCTGGTTCCCCTGGATGAGAGCAGAGGGTCCTTGGCCAAGGTCAGGAGATGCCAGTGCTCTCAAGGTCGCCCACTACGAAGTGCTGTCCCAGAAGTTCCTTGTCCTTCTAGCACACACAGCTTTGTTTACAGAATGGCTTTCCTTGGCAGTCTTCTGGACCTCCCAGACTCTTCTCCTAGAGCACTTGAACTCTATTTTGATGCAGAGATGAAGTTTCCATGTCTGAGAATAGCTGCCATGTGGAAGACGTTGTAGCTACCGTTTTTGTTTGTAGCACGCTTTCCTACATTATCTTTTTGGAGGAAGATTGAGCCCCAGGACTGGAGTGTTGAGCGCATGGCCAATCAGGGCCCATGGGCGCCCTCCCTGGACTGGGAGAAGGGTGCTCTTCTTCTTTGTGGCTAGTGGAATTGCCTGGCTGGCTCCCTGACTCCCCTGGAATCTTTCCATCAGTAGAGGAAAAAGATAAGGGTGACTTGTGTGGAGGGAGTGATGATGACACACGGGAGACTTTGAGCCATGGGTGCGCATCCACCACTGGCCTCCCTGACTCTGTGAGCCAGTGCGTTCCCTTTCCTCTCAAGCTCACTGGAGTTGGGTTTCGTGGTTAAGGTTGATAACGATGAAGCCTAGTTCCTTCCCTGAGTTCTAGGTTGAGTCCAGCTGTGGATGCCTCCAGGTGCCTGTTCCAAGGCAAGTCCATACCTCCCAACTGCAAGTTGATGGCTCCCAGGAGGCAGCTGGGGGTGGGAGTTGATGTACTTAGGCCAAAGAATCCGGGCAAAAAAATTTAGGAATCAGGCAGTGGGGAATAGAAAGTAATCTTTCTTTTCTCCCAGGATGTGTTCATCATCAGTCTGGAGATCCTGGATTAGACAGTTTATAACTTCTCTTTCAGGGTCAAGTTTAACAGCTCAGTTTTTAAGTGAGAGGTCTGGTGACATGTGAAGAGCCAGAAAGATAAAAGGAAGAGATATGTGTGAGCAAGCGTTTGTGTTTGCATATGTAAAATCTAGTTCCTTGTGAGAAGATACTGGTGGGCTGGGAGAAGATTGAGGAGGGGGAGGTGCTTACTGCCTCTACAACCAGGGCGTGGGATGCAGGTCCGCTATCAGGGTCTCAGTCAACAGAGGGAGACCCTGGCAGCTCCATAGGGGTTAGCAAGCAGCTGGGTCCAGCTGGGAGGAGAAGGGTGGGCGCTCGTCAGGAAGTTCTGTGCTCCAAGCTGCATGGGGCTTCCCGGGACCCAAGTGAGCAGAGTCTCAGCTGCTGAGTTGGAATCGTTCCAATCGATGTGATCATTCTTGAAAGCGTGCTTGGTGTTGGCAGATGTGGGGAGGTGAGACCTCCAGGTCTTACTGGAGGGAGTGTTAGGAGTCTGGTTTTGTGGGGAGCACTCTGGCTGCAGGGAGGGTAGTTTGGTGCGTCTGTGGGATGTGATCCATTGTGCCCACTGAGTGGGATGTGGGCACACATCCATTGAGCCATGGATCCATTGATCCTCCATTGAGTCCTAGTTTCCTCCTTCATTTTACAGATGAGGAAAGTGAGGCTTAAGAAGTTATGTCAACCCAAGTTCAGGACCCAGAACTTATACCTGGGGTTTTTGACTTCAAAGTGTAAGGGCTTTACTGTGCTGTGAGACTATCTCCCTGGGCCTTCCAGAGGAGGATGTGTAAGGCCATCACTGTCCCCAGAAAATGCCACTAGTGCTATGACATTCCTGTCTAGGTCCCCAGCCTGGAGGAGCTTCTATCTGCCCTTTGAATTTTACTCCCTCTGTCCAGAGATTATTTTCCCTCTCCATCCGCCTCCATGCTCAGGTTTTGTCATTTGAGGATCTGACACAGCCCCACCCTGGTGTCCCACTGGGGCTTTACTCTAAGACCCACAGTGTTCGTTGATGAAGATGAATTAATGAGAAAACTGAGGCTCATAGAGCGTGTGACCTTTTCATTTCAAATAGGTGGTTAAAGGTCATACAAGTTAGTGACTGCCTGGGGCTTAGAGGTGTTGGAGAGGGGAACCAGGCAGTGACTATTAAGGAGTATACGATTTCTTTAGATGAAAACTGTCGAATTCATTGTGGTGATGGTTGCACAACTCAGTGAATATACTAAAACCATTGAATTGCACACTTCAGAAAGGTGAATTGTGTGGCATGTGAGTTATATCTCAATAGCATTGCTGCTAAAAAAAAAATTAAATTTCACCAAATCTAAGGAAAAAAAAAGATAAGGCAGGGCTTCAGTTCCAAATCTTGCACTGTCCCCAGAACAGAGCAAATCAGTTGATTCAGACTGTTCCCCCAATACCAGTATCGGACATATTAGACTCTATGATAGTTACTGCCTACTAGACGTGCCCTTTTAATGCTTCCTGCCCACTTATCCACTGGGCTCTTAACACCTGTGCATGCTTAGTCATGTCTAAACTGTTTGAGACTCTAGGCAAGAATACTGGACTGGGTTGCCATTTCCTCCTCCAGGGGATCTTCCTGATCCAGGGATTGGACCCACGTCTCCCGCTACTCCTAAACTGCAGGTGGGTTCTTTACCACTGAGCCACTGGGGAGAAGGAAATGGTAACCCACTCCAATATTCTTTCCTGAAAAATGCCATAGACAGAGGAGTCTGGCGGGCTACAGTCTAATTGGTCTCAAAGAATCATACATGACTGAGTGACTTAAGCATGCAAATGCACCCCAGTTGTCCATACACTCCTTCCCAATTCTGTAGACAAAGGCCTAAGACTTTCTGATGCTGAAATTCTATTGTATTGATTTCATGAGGCCATGAGATCCCTGTCTTTCCATGAGCTGATTGCTTGGAATCGGGTGCAGTCGGGGCAAAGGCTGTCGGCCTTTGGACTCAGTCACTTTGCTGACCTCGCATCCTTCGTCCCGTTAGACTAGGTGCTCACCCAGGATGAGGTTGGTCCTGTCTATTTTGTCCTTGAGTCTCAGGTGCCTACCATCCGTCCTGTTCCTCCCCTTGACTGACTTCAGAGAACTGGTTTCTTTGTCTGCACGTTGTCTCCCATCCACACCCACAGGATAGAGGTATGTCCATCCTAATCGCCTCTGAACCTGCCCATGACTGGAGTTCAAGAGGTGGATGTTGAATGAATGAATATGCGAACTAATAATATTTGTAGAAGGAAGACGTATGTGAGTGAATAGGTAATAGTTTCAGATTTCCCAAGTGTTTTTCCTAAGGTTTTTTTTTTTTTACCAGCCAGATTGATTGATTTAATTTGAGTTCAATCTATGTTCTCTTCCCCTCAGTTTTCAAGTGAAAGTAGGTACAAAGTTCTATGAGGCAGATCTCTGTTGTGTTTACCTGTGTATCTTGTCCATAATAGGAGCTTAATAGAGAGTTGTTGAATGAATGAACAGATGAACAGGTAATATTTGTTGAAGGAGGAAAAGATAGTGAGACAAGCAAAAAGTCTCCATAGAGGAAAGGAAGAAAGAATAAGAAAGTGTTTATTCCACACAGTTGCTAACTTAAAAAAAATTTTTTTAATTGAAATATAGTTGATTTACAGTGTTGTGTTAGTTTCTGGTATACAGCAAAGTGATTCAGTTACACATACACACACACACACACACACACACACACACACACACATTGGGGTTCTCTGGTGGCTCAGACAGTAAAAAATCTGCCTACAATGCGGGAGACCTGGGTTTGATCCCTGGATTGGGAAGATCCCCTGGAGGAGGGCATGACAACCCACTCCAATATTCTTGCCTGGAGAATCCCCATGGATGGAGGAACCTGGTAGGCTATAGTCCATGGGGTCTCAAAGAGTTGGACACAACTGACTAACCACACACAGCACAAATACATACATAATATACACGCATGTATATATACTTTTATTCTTTTTCATTGTGGATTATTACACAATACTGAATATAGTTCCCTGTACTGTAAGTAGGACTTTGTTGTTTTTTTATGTATAGGAGTTTGTATCTGCCAATCCTAAATTCCTAATTTATCACCCTCACCCTCTTTCCCCTTTGGTAATTATAAATTTGTTTCTATCTCTGTGAGTCTGTTAACTGTTTTACCAAAAAGTTTATTTGTATTGAATTTGAAATTCAACATTGTAAGTGCTGTCTTGTGGTATTTGCCTTTCTCATTCCACACAGTCGCTAACTCTTCATTTTTTATTTTATTTGGGAGGGGGTGGCACTTGACTTTTCCCCAGTTTTGTTGAGATATAATTGATAGAGTGAAAGTTGCTCAGTCGTGTCTCTTTGTGACCCCCTTGGTCTATACAGTCCATGGAATTCTCCAGGCCAGAATACTGGAGTGGGTACCTTTCCCTTCTCCAGGGGATCTTCCCAACTCAGGGATCAAACCCAGGTCTCCCACAATGCAGGCAGATTCTTTACCAGCTGAGTCACAAAGGAAGCCCAAGAATACTGGAGTGGGTAGCTTATCCCTTCTCCAGTGGATCTTCCTGATCCAGGAATTGAACTGGGGTCTCCTGCCTTGCAGGCAGATTCCTTACCAACTGAACTATCAGGGAAGCCCCATAATTGACATATAGCATCATATAAATTTAAGGTGTACAGCATAATGATTTGATTTACATACATCAGGAAATGATTACTACACTAAGTTTACTGAATATTCATCACCTCATATATATAAAAAAGGAAAAGAAAAAAATTTTTTTCCTTGTGATGAAAACTCTTAGAATTTACTCTCTTAAAAATTTCCATATATGACATCTAGCAGTTAATTATAAAAATTATGTTGTACATTACACCCCTCATACCTATTTATCTTATAACTGGAAGTTTTTATCTTTTGACCACCTCATCCAGCTCCCTCTTTCCCCACCCCCTACCTCTGGTAACCACAAATTTGATCCCTTTTTCTGAGTTTATTTGTGTGTTTGTTTTTTGAAGTATAATTGAACTATAACACTATATTTGTTCCTGCACAACATAGTAATTCACTGTTTCTATACATTACATAAATCTCCTTACCCTCTTTCACCATATAAAGATATCACATCATCATATGAACTATAGTCCCACACTATACATTTCATCCTCATGACTCATTTTTTTTAAACTTGAAGTTTGTACTTCTTATCTGTCTATCTGTCTCACCTATTTTACTGGTTCCCCGACTCCTTTCCCCCTGGCTAACTCTTTATTGTGTCCTTTCTGTCTGTCCTGTCTTGGCCCCTTGAAAGTGAAGTGTTAGTTGTTCAATCCTGTCTGAGTCTTTGCGACTGCATGGACTTTAGCCCACCAGGCTCCTCTGTCCATGGAATTCTCCAAGCAAGAATACTGGAGTGGGTTGCCATTCCTTTCTCCAGGGGCTCTTCCTGACCCAGGGATCGAACCCAGGTCTCCCACATTGCAGTCAGATTCTTTACCATCCCATTTGAGCCACCAGGGAAGCCCATCCTGGCCCCTTACATGGACTCAAACTACCTGCACAAGGATAGCCTGAAGATAATAAATACCTCGACTACCTGGCTCACTTCTTGTCCAGTCCTCCAGCTCCCATTTACTTCTGCTCTTAGCTTTGATATCTGTCCCAGTCCTGCATTTAATGACTCATTTTGAGATCTGAATCTTAGCCTGAGGCATTTCACTGGAGTCTAGCATTCAGTCTCCAACCCTGCCTATAGTCACAGTGGATGAGACACTCCTAATTTTTGCCCCACCCTGTAGGCCAATCAGCCATGCTGTGACCTGTCCTGTGTCCCTGCCAGTGGAGGGAGATGGAAAATTATTCTAGAGACCAGCTTCTTCTTGGCGCCTCCGAGTGTCTGAACTTAGTGACTTGCTTCCAACTAATAGACTATGACAAAGATATGGAGATGTCACTTTCATGATTAAATTATAAATGATTTCCTGTTAGCAAACCCTCCTTTCAGTAGCTTTTTTTTTTAAAGGAAAGATATATTTTAAAATTATTTATTAGTTCTTGGCTGCACTGGGTCTTTGTGCCCACACTCGAGCTTTCTCTAGTTGCAGCGAGTGGGAACTACTCTCTGGTTGCAGTCTGTGGGTTTCTTTTGTTGCAGAGCATGGCTCTAGGGCACATGGGTTCAGAAGCAGCAGCGAGTGGGCTAAGTAGTTGTGGCCCTCAGGCTTAGTTGCCCCTTGGCATGTAGGATCTTCCAGGACCAGGGATCAAACCTGTGTCCCCTGCATTGGCAGGTAGATTCTTAACCAGTGGACCACTAGGGATGTCTCCTTTTGGTAGTTTTAATGGAACAAGTTGTCGTGTTGGAAAGGCCTATGTGGCAAGAAACTGAGAGTGGCCTATCTGCAAACTAGGAAATGAAACCGTTAGTCTAATAACCCTCAAGGAAGTGAATCCTGCCACCAACCACATGCATGGGCTTAGAACTGGCTCCTTCCCCAGTTGAGCCTCCATATAAGACTACAGACCCCAGGCCAACACATTTTGGTTGCAGCCTTGATTCCTCTCCCTCGGTAACTGTAAGATAATAAGTGTATCTGAAAGTGCTAAGCTAGGTGTAATTTGTTATTCTACAGGAATAACTAATACATTGTGTTTGTGTTTTGTTTTATGCTCTCTACCCAGAGATAAATTTACTAGAAAGCTAGTGAAATTTAAGTTTGTGGGCCCCTCAGTTGCACAGCCCTGGGATTGCTGCTAGTCATGTGTTCACACAGTCATGTTTTTGTAGTTTAGGAAGTATTTTAACAGCAATCAGTTAGGGCTGGGGCTTCTTCCTACTTCCACCTTCCTCTTGCGTCTGGCTGTATGGCTATAAGTGAGCACGTTTTGAGGATTTGACTAAGGGAAATTTGATTTGGAGATACATTTCATGAGACTTGGGGATGTCCATGTGTGTGACTTGCAGTCCTTTCTGTGTCAAGTCATGTTGCTGGCAAGGTTTCACAGGCTGGTGCTTGGCAGAATTAGGATTCAATCTGAGGTTCATCTCATAGGTTTAATGCTAGACTAGATTCATTTTCATATTCTCAGTGATTCATCAATGACTTGATTTCTTAACTTAAAGGCATGAGAATCTGCCTTCAGATACTTGCTATATTTGACACCATTTTCTACCTTCCAACCTGGTCTAACACCCTAGTCTTATCACTCATTGACATCATCCCTGATCCCTTTGCTTGATCCATGGAACTTCTCTGCTGGACCTGCCTGTGCTCATACTTCTCCCTCAGCCTGAACTGACCTCTCCCAAACATACCTACATAGTCTTCTAAGTTTTGGCTGTCTTGCTATGAAAAACTGTCATTAACATGAAACTCATATTGAACCTCTATGAGGATATTGATGGCAAAATGAGTGATGAATGTAGTCAATTTCAAGCATAAAATGAGTCACTGAACAAGAAAACTTGAAAGTTCCTGGGATTAGTTTAGCTCCTATATAAAAGGAACTTGATAATTTTCCCTGCATTTGGGAAAAATTCGAACAATATACATAGCATTACAAGTAATGAACTGTGAAGCTGAAAGAGAGTTTTGTAAACGATCAATGTAAAGCAAGTTTTCATCAAACGTAATAAGAAAGAGTGACTGAGTTAACCTTCTGTTCTCTCTATAAAAATATCATTTCACAAAATTATTATTCTGTGAAGTATGATCAGAGTGTACAGACCAAAAAATACAGGGAAAAAGTATGATAGAGGTGTCTCAGGCAGTTTATAAAAGTATGTAATTTGGGGAGATGTTATGATCCTTTTATTTCTAAGCTATATACAATTTTAAAATTTGTTGAAATTTTCTTATTTCAAGAAAATTTTTTTGTGTGTATTTGATGTTTTGTGTTCTTTCTTTTAAGATGGTCATAAAATTGCAGCAGCTTCAGGGTTTAGAAAGTTTGGATCTACTCCTGTTCCCATCAAGTAGGAGTAAGAATTTCTTGATGCAAAGATTGGAATTCTTTCTTTCTACTCTCCTTACTCTGAGTCCAACTGTATGTTACATATCCTTAGAAGGGCAACATCTTTTTTTTTCTAAATTTAATTCAACTAAAAGTGCTTTGGTTTTGAGAAGAGCAGGCAAAAGGAACGAGTGATGAAAGAGATCTTCTGTCTGTAAGGTGGTCAGGTAGAGCAGGAAATAGGGAAGTTCTCTTTAAATAGAGAAGATGACAGAATCAGAATCTTAGGTGGAAGTTGTACTCAGAGACACTTCAGTTAATTGTGGGAAGTACCTTTCTAATAGTTGACCATATGTTGAGGACCCTACTTGGGCAGGCAAGATGGACTTCATGACACCTGAAATCTCCTCTTTCAACACCTGGATGCTGAGGGTGGCAGTTCAGGCCTGACTAGAGGAGCTGGTACCTGGAGATTGGACTTGGCCTTGGGGCAGGGTGGACTCTGGGGCACAGATCCTATTGTAAGTCTAGTCCAGCAGGTAGACCTCTGGGCCCATGAATGGTGTCAAGAAGACCTTGTTAGGAGTGGTGGAGGGTTATTTGGAGCTTTGGAATAGGAGTCTGGTGAGGAGGAGGGCTGAGCAGGGTAGTATGACAGATGTTGGGCTCTAAGCAAATCAGAAGCCCAGCCTGGGGGAGGGGACAGTGCTGAAGGAAACAAGGTCAAATGCCAGACTCTGGGAGAATCAGATGGAATCCCCTGGTTCAAGGCCAGCTTTACAGGCCTGACTTGTGGTCTTGTTGGCAATTCAAGTCAGCTATATGAGTAAGTAACCACAGTGAAATATCTCGTGTCATTTAAATATAGCTAAAAATTCTGAAATCTCATTTACCAGTTGATGTTCTCTGCAGTTCTCTCTTCCTTAACATAAAGGCAGCTACTTGAGACCATCAGAAACAATAGACTAAAGAGAAAGGTAGTGTCCTTAACCTGATCTTTGTGGTGATTCAAGCTTTTCATGCTATCTGAGAAATATCAAAAGGAAGCTCTTGAGAAAGGCTTGGGGCCTCAGTCATTTCCTAACTGTCAGTCCCAATATAGACTGTCACAGGCTGAGAAAGTCTCTTTTAGCAGGGCTGTATTCCTTAACATCTCAAAAGATGATCCACTAGACAAAAACAGTATCAATCTATTGTAGGTTTATACATATGTAAGAGTTTAATCTAGTTCAGTCGCTCAGTCATGTCCAACTCTTTGTGACCCCATGAATTGCAGCAAGCCAGGCCTCCCTGTCCATCACCAACTCCAAGAGTCTACCCAAACCCATGTCCATCAAGTCGGTGATGCCATCCAGCCATCTCATCCTAGGTCATCCCCTTCTGCTCCTGCCCCCAATCCTTCCCAGCATCAGGGTCTTTTCCAATGAGTCAGCTCTTCGCATCAGGTGGCCAAAGTATTGGAGTTTCAGCTTCAACATCAGTCCTTCCAATGAACACCCAGGACTGATCTTTAGGATGGACTGGTTGGATCTGCTTGCAGTCCAAGGGACTTTCAAGAGTTTTCTCCAACATCACAGTTCAAAAGCATCAACTTCTTTAGTGCTCAGCTTTCTTCACAGTCCAACTCACACATCCATACATGACTGCTGGAAAAACCATAGCCTTGACTAGATGGACCTTTGTTGGCAAAGTAATGTCTCTGCTTTTCAATATGCTCTCTAGGTTGTTCATAACTTTCCTTCCAAGGAGTAAGCGTCTTTTAATTTCATGGCTGCAATCACCATCTACAGTGATTTTGGAGCCCCCCAAAATAAAGTCTGACACTGTTTCCACATCTATTTCCCATGAAGTGATGGGACCAGATGCCATGATCTTAGTTTTCTGAATGTTGAGTTTTAAGCCAAGTTTTTCACTCTCCTCTTTCACTTTCATCAAGAGGCTTTTTAGTTCCTCTTCACTTTCTGCCATAAGGATGGTGTCATCTACATATCTGAGGTTATTGATATTTCTTCCAGCAATCTTGATTCCAGCTTGTGCTTCTTCCAGCCTAGCATTTCTCATGATGTACTTTGCATATAAGTTAAATAAGCAGGGTGGCAATGGTTTTCATGCATTATATGTAGGAGTAAAATGCATGAAAACCATTTCATAAAGCCTGGAAACAGAGAAATAGGAGTATACTATTGTAAAGTTCTTATATGATACATGAAAATGATATAATATCATTTGAAGGTAGCTTGTGATCAGTTAAAGATATATACTATAAACCCTGGGTTAGGAAGATCCCCTCGAGTAGGAAATGGCAACTATGAACTTAAAAGATGCTTGCTCCTTGGAAGAAAAGCTGTGACAAACCAAGACAGTGTATTAAAAAGCAGAGACATCACTTTGCTGACAAAGATCCATATAGTCAAAGCTATGGTTTTTCCAGTAATCATGTACGAATGTGAGAGTTGGACCATAAAGAAGGCTGAGTGCCGAAGAATTGAATGCTTTCAAATTGTGGTGCTGGCAAAGACTCTTGAGAGTCCCTTAGACAGCAAGAAGATCAGACCAGTCTGTCCTAAAGGAAATCAACCCTGAATATTCATTGGAAGGGCTGATGCTGAACCTCAAATACTTTGGCCACTTGATATGAAGAGCGGACTCATTGGAAAGGACCTTGATACTGGGAAAGACTGAGGGCATGAGGAGAAGAGGACGACAGAACATGAGATGGTTGGATGGCATCATCAACTCAATGGACTTGAGTTTGAGCAAACTCAAGGAGATAGAGAAGGACAGGGAAAACTGGCATGCTGCAACCCATAGGGTTGCAAAGAGTCAGACACAACTGCACGACTGATCAACAGTAAAGAAATGGCAACCCACTCCAATGTTCTTGCCTGAAAATCTCATGGATAGAGGAGCCTGGCAGGCTACAGTTCATAGAATTGCACAGAGTTGGACATGACTAAACAACTGAGTGTGTACTCACGCAGTATAAATCCTGAAGTAACCATTAAAGAAACAGAATTATAGCTAATAAGCCAATAAAGAAAACAAAATGGAATAATAAAATATGCTCGATTAATTTACAGGTAGGCAGAAAAAGAAGAAAAAGGAAACAATGGAAAACAAATAGCAAGATGATAGACTTAAAGCCTAATTATGTTAATAATCACATTAAATGAAAATGGTCTCAGTCAGTTCAGTTCAGTCGTGTCCAATTCTTTGCTACCCCATGGACTGCAGCACACCAGGCTCCCCTGTCCATCACCAACTCCCGGAGTTTACTCAGACTCATGTCCATTGAGTCAGTGATGCCATCCAACCATCTCATCCTCTCTTGTCCCCTTCTCCTCCCATCTTCAGTCTTTCCCAGCATCAGGGTCTTTTCAAATGAGTCAGCTCTTCACATCAGGTGGCCAAAGTATTGGAGTTTCAGCTTCAACATCAGTCCTTCCAATGCATACTCAGGACTGATTTCCTTTAGGAGAAAATGGTCTAAACACACCCGACTGAAAGATAAAGGATGTCAGACTGATTTTCAAAGATTAAACTTTATCAGTTCAATCTTACCAGATTATCAAGATTGAACTATATGCTGCCTTGTATGAAACACATTTAAATATCTTAGGTAATAAGATAAAAGTAAAAAAGAATGGAAAAATATATACATGTATGCACTAGTCAAAAGAAAGCTGGAGTGGCTATATTAATATTAGACAAAGTTGATTTCATAGAAATAAAGTCACGTCATGATGACAAAAGGGTCAATTCATCAAGAAGATATAAAAATTCTAAATATTTATGTACTTAGCAGATCTTTAAAATACATGAAGCAAAAGCAGGTAAAACAGACAAATCCACAATTATGGTTGGAAGTTTCAGTACTTTCCCTTCAATAATTGATAGGGCAAGAAGATCCAACCCACTCCCGTATTCTTGCCTGAAGAATCCCATGGATAGAGGAGCCTGGCGGGCTACAGTCCATGAGGTCACAAAGAGTCAGCTACAACTGAGCGACGAAGCACACACACAAAGATAGAACATTATTAAGGATTTAGATGATTTGAACAACATTATTATTGTTATGGCTAGCCATAAATCTCAGATTTTGCAAGATTAAGATCATACTAGGTATTGAGATTTCCTTGGTGGTCCAGTGACTAAGACTGTGAATTCCCAATGCAGGGGACTCAGGTTCAATCCCTGGTCAGGGAACTAAATCCCACATGTTGCAACTAAGAGTTCACATGCCGCAAATAAAGATTCCACATGCCACAACTAAAAAAAGATCCTGCATGTCACAAGGAAGATCAAAGATCACACATGTGGCAACTAAGACCTGGTGCAGCCGAATAAATATTTTTAAAAAATACTAGGTATCGTCACTGGCCATAATGGTATTAAATTGGAAATCAATATCAGACCTCTGGAAAATCCCCCAGTACTTAATAGCACACTTCTAGATAAGACATAGGTAATAGAAGAATCAAAAGGGCATTAGAAAGTCTTTAAACTGGAAGAAAATGGAAACGTGGCCTATCAGAACACGGGCTATTGTGACAGCAGCACTTTGGGGGGGCAGTATCTGACTGAGACCATTTTCAATGGCACTAGATGTTCATTTCAGAAAAAAGGTCTCAAGTCAATGACCCCAGCTTCCACAGTAAGAAACTGGAAAAGGGAGACTAAGCCAGAATAACTAACAGAAGGGAAATGATGAAGATCAATGCAGAAATTAATGAAACAGAAAATAATAGAGAAAATTAATGAGCCCAAACCTGGTTATTTGAGAAGATCAATAAAATTGATAAACATCCTACCAGGCCATAAGGAAAATAAAAGAAAACATAAATTACCAGTCAGAAATGAAAGAGATAACATCACTAGATTCCACAGATATTAGCAGGAACATAGAAAACATTATGAACAAGTTTATGCCAACAAATTCCTTGAAAGACACAAACTACAAAACTTCTCAAGAAAAAAATAGATGACCTGAAAAGCTCTCTATTAAACAAATGGCATTTGTAGTTAAAAACCCTTCCCACAAAGAAAGTTTCAGGGCTGAATGGCTTTACTGGTAAATTCTACCAAACATTTAAGGAAGAAATAATTCTGGTTCCACATAAACTCTTCAAGGAAATTGAAGAGGAAGGCGCATTTTCCATTTCATTTTGTAAGATCAGCATTGTTCTAATATCAAAACTGGGCAGACACTGCAAGAAAACCACAGACCACTATTTATCATAATCATTGGTACAAAAATTCTAAACAAAATTTTAACAAATTGAAATCCAATAGTTTTTAAAAAGGATAATTACAACCAGGTAGGGTTTATCCTAGCATTGCAAGATTGATTCTACATTTGAAAAATGAGTCAATTTAGTCACCATATTAACAAATTCAAGCAAAAAACCTATATGGTTATCTTAATGGTGTTGACTGAAAATGCACAACCTAGAAGTTAAGAGTTATGTTTTATTTGGTGAATAAAATTGAGAACTTAAGTCTAGGACACAGCATCTCAGGTAATTCAGAAAGACTGCTCTGAAGAATCGAAGGGGAGAGCCAGGATATATTGGATTTTTTGCAACCGAAGACCAGATAATTGGAACATCAAAAGATTATTGTTAATTAAAGAAACCCAGAGGGACTTCCCTCATAGTTTAGTGGTTAGAACTCCAAGTTTCTACTGCAGGGAATGTAGGTTCAGTCCCTGGTCAGGAGAACTATGATCCTACAGGCCCTGGAGTGAGGCTAAAAAAGAAGGAAAAAAACCCCAAAACCAGATATCTCAAGTTAAGGAATTTAGTGCTTTTCTATGTATGGAAAGAGGCAAGCATCTGGACTCACTGAAATCATTCCTTTGATATCCACCTTAGCTATCTGGGGCCGGTATCCTGTGCCCTCTCCTCCTGAGTCTCCTCAGGCGCACCATCAGGTGGGGTGGGGCGGTGGCCGCAGCAGTTGACTCTGGATGGTGGGCGTCTGGTTTCTACCTGAGTTCCTTTAGGGCTCAGCCTAAGTGCGGCTGTCCTGTAGTGGCTTGATGGCTGCAAACCACCTCTGTTTACTGATACGGCAGTAGACAAACCCGCCGTCCTTTGTTTACTGGCATGGCAGGCAGTGTTTTAGTTCACGATAGATAATCTTTCAAGGCAAAAATATTTAATTAATAAAGATGACAAGAGAGACGAAGCTTTGAGGTCTAGGGCTCTGGGTTATAACCACACCTTTCCATGCAGAATCAGTCCCAGTGCTTCCCCAGACCCCACACAGGGCAAACCTTAGCATACACTGTCTGTCCCTGGAAACTTGGGGAGGGACTTATGGTGGTTTGAGATAAGCAGAGACTGGGGGGCTGTTTCCCATCCTCATTGCCAAGAGGTTTAAGGTATTTAGGAACTCCAAGAACCAAGAAACTTTTGGATAATGTGTTCACCACAGTGAAAGATTCACTCTAAGGTGCAGAGGATTTTCAGACCATGCTTAGACAACGGCACAGAGGCATACACATCCACACCTCAGAACAACAACAAAATGGTATTTCTCCGAAGGGAACAAGCTCTGAAGAAATTTGACTCTGCAAAAGCAGAGACATCCTTTTACATTATGATAAGCAATTTATCACCAACATTTCCTGCTTAACATTTGCATAACATTAAAGATTGAGGCAGGTGGTTTTCCAAGAAAAAAAGGGAGATTCCAAGTCTACTTATTGTGGATAGAAAGCTGTTCCCAGCTTTGAAATCACAGCTTTTAGATCTTTGTTTTTCCGTCTTTTCCCAAGCTCTGGGTGGCCTCCCCCAGCAGTCTCTGTAAGAAGGCAGCTCCTCCCATGCTCTTAGCTGGATCTGGGAATCCAGCCTGAGGCCTTGGCAGAAGAAACTTTGTTAGCCCTCAGCACCTGCTCCAGAGTTCTCTCCTGCCTTCTCTCAGGGCTGCAGGGTCTCCTTTGCTCTAGAATAATCCTTTAAGGAGATGCCTTTGATGAGATCTGGGTGCTTGTGCTCAACTGTAGTTTGTAGGACCAAGGTAGAACTCATCCATCTGCTGGGAGTGGCCTGTGCCAGGAACTGAACCACAGGAAATGAACAAGGCAGAACAAGGTGTCACTCCACAAGATACTTATTCATTGCAAAGCGAGATAGGTATCTGCTGATCAGCACTCAGCTTTGCATTCCAAACTAGTCACCAAGATTGGGACACCTGACATTTGCATTCTGATGGATTCTATGAAATCTAAAGCAGCACCTGTGAGACAATTTTATCAAAAATGGCTTAACCAAGTCACTCAACCTGTATTTAATAGGAAACAGAGGTGATAAAGGAACAGGTTAAACCACATCATTCACACAGAGACAGTGGGGCATTCTGTAGGACACATGATCTTTCAAAAAATCAGTGTCACATATAATAAAACAATGGAGATCATTCTATATTAAAAGAAGCTAAAGAACTGAATGCAAGGTATAAACCTTGGTTAGATCCTAGTTGGAAAAAATGAAACAAAACCTAACTGTGAAAGACAGGTTGAGGGATAGTTGGGGGAAATTCCAATTTGAACTGGATATTAGATGATGTTAGGAAATCATTATTATTTATTTTTATTATTACCAAATTTTCTTTAAAATTTTTAAAATTGGAGTATAATTACTTTATAGTGTTGTGTTGGTTTCTGGCATACAACAATGGGAATCAGTCATAATTATATATGTATCCCCTCCCTGTTATTATTGATGATATTATTATGATTATACAGGCAAATGTCCTCATTTTTAGGAGGTACATTATGAAATAATTAGTGGTAGAGTGTTTTGATGTGCAGTTTATTTTCAAATTGTTTGGTCCTTCCAAAAAAGGGCCAAAATGTTAGCAAGTGTTTTCATTCTATTATCTATTTCAACCAATAGGTTGATAATTTCAATAAAAATTTTTGTAAAAAGAAGAACTAGAGTATTGCTCCTCTCAATGTTTCCTCTTATTCCTCATGTGCTAAGTTTTGGGGTGTTTTATGTATTTGTTGTCATGACTGCTAGCAAGAATAGCTATTGGAGCACCCAAGGGGGCAGCATCTGGAGTCGGTGCTCCGTGAAAGACTGGGGTAACAGTTCTCTGCTCTGGCTGATTCTACCATTAACTAGGTGGTGTGGGCGGGGACGGACATCTTTTTCTTCTGCTCTTCTAGATTTTGAGCTGGGCCTCTGCTACAAAAGACAGATTAACAAGAGAAACAAGTTTCTTAACATGTATCTCATATATGTAGGAAGAGTAAGTCAGGAAAAAGTAACTCAAAGAGGTAGCTAGAACTTGAGCTTAAATACCATCTTAAGCTAAAACAGGAATAAAACCATGGAGAAAGCAAGTTATGGGGAAGTTGCCAGGAAAGGTCAGTAAATAAGGGTAAGGTTTTTCATGCAGATTTAAGTCTGTGCCTTCTTCAAAGATAAGTGTCCTGTGATCTCTGTTTACCCTCTTTCCTGGAGGGTACCCTTTCCCTCTTTATGGAGAGGAAGACACCTGTACGAATGGGTAGAGTTCCTTTATAGACATTAATTTCTCTTATGAAAGGGTAACTTCTACTCTGTTTTCAGTGCTTCTCTTCTGTCTGCTTTTTCTCAAAATAATCCTTAATCCACAGAGGCATAATCTGGGGTGGCATGTTGTAGTCTTTTACAGAAACCCTTGCTGTGTACCTCAGTCAGCTCCCCTGTGACTCACTAGTCACTGTGTTCAAGCTTTATAAACATGAAATTATTAAAAACATGCCAGCAAACCTCAGACCTGCCTTCAGAGAGTTAATAATCTACTTAAGAGATAGGTCTTTCATCAACTCCCTGTAAAACAAAGAAGAGAATCAGAATCACAACAATAATTTCTAAAAGGAGCCATCAATCTTGTTGGAGAATTTGGGAGGGATTCACAAAAAAAAGGCAGCTTTTGATCCCACCTTGAAGGATTTTGATAAGCAGGATGTATTGCATGCTTGGATGGAAGATGAAGGTGAGCAAAGATCCACAGATTACTAAAAGTGCCAGTTAGTGTTGGAAAACCATGTCATCAGGTGCCTGCTTTGGAAGTGGAGAGGCAAAGATTTTTGTAATTATTGGTATGGTTGAACAGTTTCCCCCACTTTCATGGGCTGTTCATCTACTGACATTTTATATGTTTGGTCTTGGACTTAGAACCCATCCTTAGATCTTGGCCCTAGAGCTTGATGTTCTTCCATTTCTGTGAATCACACAAAGGCTTTCCTTTCATTGTCTTGGAAAGAAAATGCTTGCATAGTAGAGGTACAGAATCTGCTTTGATTTTAGAACCTCCTGATGGCAATGTGGACATTTGACCATCCTACTCTTATTTGATTCAAGATAATTTGAAAAGAGGGGCTTCCTTGGTGACTCAGTGGTAAAGAATCTACCTGCCAGTGCAGAAGACATGGGTTCGACTCCTGGGTCAGGAAGATCCCTTGGAAGAGGGCAGGGCAACCTACTCCAGTATTCTTGCCTGGGAAAATCCCATGAGCAGAGGATCCTGGCAGGCTACAGTCCATGGGGGTAACAAAAGAGTTGGACATGACTTAATGACTAAACAACAACAACAATTTGAAAAGAAGAGAAGGAATTCTTGAGCCACAAAACCCAAATCATGGTTTTTCAAGTTTGCCCCAGATGGGGCAGGAAGCTATGAATCACAGCAACATGTAAAAGATATTATGTAAAGTTGTTATTTTTTTCATTAAAAAGTTACTTTTGTTACTGACTACAGATTTGAGTCAACATCACCAACTCAATGGACATGAGTTTGAGCAAACTCTGGGAGATGGTGAAGAACAGGGAAGCCTGGAGTGCTAGTCCATGGTGTCGCAAAGAACTAGACACAACTGAGTGACTGAACAATAACTACAGATTTGATAAAATATTGGCCAACTATTGACTGTTTCTTGAAAAATAAAGAGCACAGTTTTCAAAGTTAAGCTGACTTGGGTTGTAATCTTGGCTCTCCATTTATGAGTCATGAACTTGGGGGTATGTAAATTCAGCTTTTCTGAGGCTCAATTTTCTCATCTGAGAAATGGATTTAACTAAAACATAACCAAGCCTTCCTGGGAGGCTCAGATCTGACCTCATCAAATAATGGCACACTAGAAAAAGAAGGGGAAAACCATGTAAATCCGACTATAAAAGGATTAAAGAATAATTTACCCTGTTTCTTAGAAATTGGGACATGTTTTCAAGACATGGGAACTTGTAGTTGATAGCTTTCCTTCCTTCCTTCCTAGCACATGAATGATGTATCTGGCCATTGGTTACATGTGATAGTCAGTGGTGTCTTAGATTAGATGAAATCTGGCAGATTCTGTGTTCTGAGGTTTTCCTGGAACTATAGAAAAAGGAATAGATTATACTTCATGTACTAGAACTTTGAGAAATCTCCAAATATCCCATTCTTTCCTCAAATTCCCCTCCCCTCTACCTGACACTTTCCTCTTTTATCTCTAGCTGTCTCTCCCACTTACCAGCCCCTGCCAGGCTTCTTCTGGCCCCTAATCACTGCTCTCAATTTCTCCTTCCCACCTTAATCTTCAGCTCCCTACAGGCTCTCAGAGTCTCCATATTTTTATTCTGATTTATTCCTCTCTCTTGGCTTCTCTATTTCCCGGCCCCAACAGCACCCAAATAATGTACCTTCTTAGAAGGCGAAGAGCAAGGAGGCAATTATGAATACTTAACACTTAATTTTTTGTGTGTGGTCTAATAGATAATAATACCCTCTACTTCAGGAGGCTTTTTGAGGATTAGAAGAGATAGGGAATGTAAACACTTGGTAAGTTGCTATTAATAATTCAATCAATGTCAGCTACCATTATTTACTCTTATTATAAATGGGCTTCCCTGATAGCTCAGTTGGTAAAGAATACACCTGCAATGCAGGAGATCCCAGTTTGATTCCTGGGTTCGGAAGATCTGCTGGAGAAGGGATAAGCTACCCACTCCAATATTCTTGGGCGTCCCTTGTGGCTCAGCTGGTAAAGAATCTGCCTACAATGTGGGTGACCTGGGTTCAATCTCTGGGCTGGGAAGATCTGGAGAAGGGAAAGCCTACTCACTCAAGTATTCTGGCCTAGAGAATGCCATGGACTATATAGTCCATGAGGTCACAAAGAGTTGGACATGACTGAGCGACTCACTCACTCACTCTATAAATGATTTGTACAGTCAACATTGGAACAAACAAAAGAAAAAACAGACCAAAGATAAAGAATCACCCACTGTCTTACTTTTACCTATTTTGCTGGTAAAAATCATAAAAAATGTCACACTGAAATTTTATTTTTACACTTTTCTAGTGACAGAGCATTCTTATGAGTCACACTCTATAAATGGAGATATAAAAGGGTGAAAAGAAAGTTATTGCACTTTTTTAGTGCATGTTAACATGTAGCATTATGTGATATTTTTAGATCATCACAGAGAATAACTTACTGTCATCTTCCTGTTGCTAGCATAAATTTCTTTTTCTCAGAAGAAGGCCATTCGGCAGACCTTTGAAATTCAAAGGAATACTTCCTATTATTCTAATGAAGTACCTTAAGAGGATTATAAAAAAACCTTTAGAAAGTAAGGTAAAAATATTTAAGATGCTGTACCATTTCTAGTCATGTAATTTAAAATGCAGCCTATAGTCTTGGTTGTCATTTCATATCATGTGATTGAGAATTGAAGAGACTGCCTTAAAGGCTGAGACCATGCTATAGACTGAATTGTGCCCCCCACCAAATTCATAGGTTAAAGCCCTTTTCCCTAGCCTGATGATATTTAGAGATGGGGCCTTCAGGAGGTGGTTATGGTTAGAAGATGTCATGAGGGTAGGGCCCTCATGATGGGATTAGTGCCCTTGTAAGAGAAACCAGAGAACTCTCTCTCCCAGTGTGCACAAAAAGAAGAGAAAATTTAGTGGTAGAAATTCAAAAAGAAGAGAGAACATCTTGGCCAGTGACAGGCCAAGAGAAGAAGCTCAGAATGAACCCTATCTTGCTAGCACCTTGATCTTGAGCTTTCCAGCCTCCAGAATAGTGAGAAAAAAAGTTCTGTTTAAGTTACTCAGCCTATGGTATTCTGTTATGGAGCCCAAGTAAACTGATATGACCTGGTTCCTCTTGTATTTAAAATCGGCAGGAAGGTTAACATGGAGCTTTCTTAGGCCAGCCTCTCCATGCAAGGGAAGTAAGTCTCCTTTTTGAAAGATTTGACAATGTAAGTAGTAAAGAATATTTGTGTAATATAGGCATATCTTGGAGATATTCTAGGTTGGTTTCCAAATCACCACTATAAAGAGAGTCACATGGATTTTTCTTATTTCCCAGCACATATAAAATTATATTTAAACTATACTGTAGCCTATTAAGTGTGCTATAGCATTATATCTTTTAAAAAGTACATAATTTAGAAATTCTTTTTTATTTATTGTTTATTTTTTAATTGAAGGATAATTGGTTTACAGAATTTTGTTGTTTTAGAGATTCTTAATTAGTAATAAATGCTAACTATGACCTTGAGCCTTCAGGAAGTGATATAAAAGGTCGCTGATCACAGATCACTGTAACAAGCATAATAACAGTGAAAAAGTTTGAAAGATTGGGAGAATTACCAAAATGTGACATAGAGGACAGAAGTGAGAAAATATTGTTGGAAATATGGATCAGACAGTCTTGCCTAAAGCAAGATTGCTACAAACCTTCTGTTTGTAAACAACACAATATCTGCAAAGTACAGTAAAGTAAAACACAATAAAATGAGGTATGCCTGTATTGCAAATGAAGCCTTGATGAAATGTAGAATTAGTTTTAAGAAATTGCAACATGCTGCTTGATTGCTCCTTGATATGTTTGCTGGCTAGAAGATGGAGATGATGAGGCCATACCCAGGGCAGGATATTTTGCTGTTTCAGCAGGTTTCACGCTGCTCTGTGGATACTGACTGCTTCAGCAGCTTCTCAGAATAAGGGTCCCCTGGTTCAGCTAAAGACTAAAGTCCATGCGCCTGGGGTAGGATACGAATGACCTAGGATTTCCTTGGCATATATAAATATGGCAAATGAAAGAGTAATTTCCCTGAGAGCCAAGTGAGAGAAAAAATTTATTCTTCCCTTCTTCCATTTTTCTGTTTGTGTGGTGGGAGACAAAAATTTTGCTTTTTAGAACAAGAACCAACTGCTACCACCTTCTCATTCTTGAGAAACATCTCTTATTGTCTGAGAGGGAATTGGTTCTCAGTCTGGGTGAGCCCCTGGATGGCCTCGGTGTTCATGGTGGGCATTCACTGAGGTCCAGGCCACGCCTTCCCCAGTGGGGTGGGCAGGACTTTGAATCCCTAGAGGCAGCCTTGGAGGAGGGGCTGAGGGGCAGGGAAGAGAAGGGAGGGAAGGCAGAGAGTTTAGAGAAAGGAAAATGGAGGACTTAATGTCCAGAGAGCCCAGAGTGAGGCCTGGGAAGCGGAAGTCAGCAAAACACTCACAAGCGCAGGAATCCTCACCAGCTCGATTAGCAGATGTGAACGTGATGACCCCTCCCCAGCCTTTATAAAGGGCTGTGCGTACAGCTTCCCAGGTGGCACTAGAGGTAAAGGACCCACCTGCTAATGCAGGAGACATAAGAAACGTGGTTCACTCCGTGAGTGGGGAAGATCCCCTGGAGGAGGGCATGTCAGCCCATGTATTGGGTTGCAGTATTCTTGCCTGGAGGACCCCATGGGCAGAGGAGCCTAGTGAACTATGATCCGGAGGGTCACAAAGAGTTGGACACAACTGAAGTGACTTGGCACACATGTAGGTACGTACAGCTGCCTTGGGCAAGTGATACCTCCTCGAGATCAACAGGGAGCTGGGTTCCAGGGGTAGGACCCAGAGAATGGGGCAACTGTGGTGCATGACATAAGGTGTTCAGTGGAAATAGGAAACTGGAATGAGGTTGGGAGAGGGAATCAAACTCTGGGAAGGCACAGGGTGAACCACCAAGATGCAAAGGTTAAGGACGAGGCCACTCCCTGAGGTGGAGGATGTCCTAGCCCACGTTTAAGTCAGGTGTGTGAGGATGTGGTTTTACTGCTGGGTGCTGGGAGAGTCCCAGCCAGAGTTCAGAGCAGGGAGGACCCAGCCAGGATCAGTCTTCACAGTCCTGCTCATCATCTGAGAAAGAGTTGAGCCCCAAATCTCAAAATGGAGTCCCAATCTGAGTGGTAGACTCTGGCACTCTTTGTGGTCTAATGTTGGAGGTACCGAAGGGGCTGGAGTTGGCAGCTGGTCAGATGTTCCTCTTTGTACAGATGGAATCCCAGGTGGGTCAGTGTGGCCTGTTGTAGCAACCACTTGTCGTCTTTGGGGAAAAGGCAAATCATGAAGCAGATGTAAGACCAGAAGCCAGGTTGTTTTGATACTATACTTCTTAAATTTCATGTTTATTTTCTTTCTTTCACGTTTGGCAAAGTCATCATGGAAGCATGCTACAGCTGGGCTAAGAATGTCAAAGTATGATTTTTAAGAAGTTAGAAACATAGCCCTTCATCAAGTATACAGTGAGCCCTTGTTGAATATTTATCTAGCTCATGAAGGAGGAAACCAGCGTGATGGCACAGCTAGTTCAAAGGAGGATAAACTGAAGTATATACAGCCAGTGAAAAGAGGAAGGCTAAAATAAGATGTCTGAGTTAGATACAAAGCAGGTTAATGTTCTCATAGTGTAGTCAAACTGTAAGCTTTGGGTCTATCTTTTCTACCAGACAGACATCATTTACATCTTTACTGGAAAGGGTTATTTGCAAAACATATCACTCTTTTACACACTAGGTATAACTTCACAGAGCCTGGCCCAATTAGTTGTAAACTAAAGGTCAAACAAGTTACATCCCTTAGAAAAATCAGATGACTCACAGGCAGGTGGTTACACAGAATCATGTGGTTTTGAAAGGTTATACAGTAAATTTTCTGCTGAATTTCCAATTTTTGGATCGTCTTAAGGGGAAGCAGGGCCCTAGACCTTTGTCCTAACTTAGGTCAGATAACTGAAGAGGAGCTGCAGGGTCCTGAGGCATGATGATGGGGTTGAAGTGACTGACACAGGACAAGAAGCCCCAAGGTGGCTGAAACTCCAGGAAGATGAGGGAATGGCTGTTCAGCCCTCCCTCCTGAGGTTCTTCTATTTCTAAAACCAGAACTTTCTGCTATGGATCCTACAAAGGTACTGCTGGTCTGTATATACCCACCAAGACCTTCTGTGCCACCACTCGGGAACCCTTGACCTAGCACTGGTCTCAACTCATTATGGACAACCCCAGCATTGCACTATGTATGATGAGTGGGGGAGTTAAATGCTAAAGCCACTTTGAAGACAATTTGATAGTATCTAGCATTTTTAAAAAATTGTGATAAAATATAAAATTTACCATCATTACCATTTTAAGTGTATAGTTCAATGCTATTAAGTCCATTCACATGGTTGTGCAACCATTACCACTATCCTTCTTCAGCATTCTTTTACTCTTTCAACACTGAAATTGCAACAATAACTTCCCATTCCCCCTTCCCCCAATTCAGTTCAGTTCAGTCGCTCAGTCATGTCCGACTCTTTGTGACTCCATGAACTGCAGCATGCCAGGCCTCCCTGTCCATCACCAGCTCCCAGAGTTTACCCAAACTCATGTCCATCGAGTCAGTGATGCCATCCAGCCATTTCATCCTCTGTTGTCTCCTTCTCCTGCCCCCAATCCTTCCCAGCATCAGGGTCTTTTCAAATGAGTCAGCTCTTCACATCAGGTGGCCAAAGTATTGGAGTTTCAGCTTCAACATCAGTCCTTCCAATGAACACTCAGGACTGATCTCCTTTAGGATGGACTGGTTGGATCTCCCTGCAGTCCAAGGAACTCTCAAGAGTCTTCAACACCACAGTTCAAAAGTATCAATTCTTCAGTGCGCAGCTTTCTTTATAGTCCAACTCTCACATCCATACATGATCACTGGAAAAACCATAGCCTTGACTAGATGGACCTTTGTTGGCAAAGTAATATCTCTGCTTTTTAATATGCTATCTAGGTTGGTCATTACTTTCCTTCTAAGGAGTAAGTGTCTTTTAATTTCATGGCTGCAGTCACCATCTGCAGTGATTTTGGAGCCCAGAAAAATAAAGTCTGCCACTGTTTCCACTGTTTCCCCATCTATTTCCCATGAAGTGATGGGACCAGATGCAATGATCTTAGTTTTCTGAATGTTGAGTTTTAAGCCAACTTTTTCACTCTCCTCTTTCACTTTCATCAAGAGGTTCCTTAGTTCCTCTTCACTTTCTGCCATAAGGGTGGTGTCATTTGCATATGTGAGGTTATTGATATTTCTCCCGGCAATCTTGATTCCAGCTTGTGCTTTCTCCATCCAGCCCAGCGTTTCTCATGATGTACTCTGCATATAAGTTAAATAAGCAGGGTGACAATATACAGCCTTGACGTACTCCTTTTCCTATTTGGAACCAGTCTGTTGTTCCATGTCCAGTTCTAACTGTTGCTTCTTGACCTGCTATACAGGTTTCTCAAGGGGCAGGTCAGGTGGTCTGGTATTCCCATCTCTCAGAATTTTCCACAGTTTATTTTGATCCACACAGTCAAAGACTTTGGCACAGTCAGTAAAGCATATATAGATGTTTTTCTGGAACTCTCTTGCTTTTTTGATGATCCAGCGGATGTTGGCAATTTGATCTCTGGTTCCTCTGCCTTTTTGAAAACCAGCTTGAACATCTGGAGGTTCACAGTTCACGTATTGCTGAAGCCTGACTTGGAGAATTTTAAGCATTACTTTACTAGCGTGTAAGATGAATGCAGTTGTGTAGTAGTTTGAGCATTATTTGGCATATTAAATATTTTGAATATCATCTCTGACCTGTCCTACTCAACATATCCTTTCCCTAGCTCTTCTAGTAGTTTTAACCATCTGAATGTACCTTTAACTCCTGGTTTCTAAGCTTATCTCCCGATAGTGAATATTTTTTAGGATTTATTTGGTAGCAGATAGTAGAATATCAACTAAAATAGCTTTAACAATACAATGATTTCACATAACTGGTCTGACAGTCGGTAGTTTCAGGGTGAATTTGGTGGCTCAATGATGTCATCGAAGACCTACAGTCTTCTCTTTTCTTTCTGCCATCTCAACATGTGGTCAGTGTCTCCCCTCTTGGTCACAGCATAGCTGCCATAGCACCAACTATTGTCTTCATATGGCAGCATCTTAACAGGAAGGTTAAGAAGGAGAAATAGAAGTTTTTTTCCCTCCTGTGATTCTACTATTTTTAACCAAAGAGTAAACTCTTCCTTAACAGCTACCAACAGACTTCCACTTATGTTTTGTTGACCAGAACTGGGTTATGTACCAGTCATCCTTAGGCCAATTACTAACAAAGAGGAAGAGCTTTGGACCAATTATAATTAATCTTCTTCAATTGGGCATACCTTCTCTGAATCAAAAGAGGTTTTTGTTAATAGGAAAGGAGAGGAAAGGGCAGCTGAGTAAGCAATCATCTCTGACTGCCACTCATAGCTCTTTTGTTAGTGTTTTTTTTTAATTGGAATTCTGCCAACAGTCTGTTCTTTTTTAAAAATAATGTTTGTGTATTTCTTATTATAAAAATACTATATACTGTTTCTACACTGAGGAAAATATAGAATACATAGAAGAAAATAAAAATCAATAGATATATATATGTATGGATATGTATATATATATAAACACAAAAATTGAGACTGTATTGTATATAATTTAGTTTACAATCCTACCTATTTACACTTAACATTTTAAAATTAATTAATTTATTTTAATTGGAGGGTAATTACTTTACACTATTGTGGTGGTTTTTGCCATACATTGACATGAATCACAGAGAAGGCAGTGGCAACCCATTCCAGTACTATTGCCTGGAAAATCCCATGGATGGAGGAGCCTGGTGGGCTGCAGTCCATGGGGTCGTGAAGAGTTGGACAGGATGGGGTGTCCTGCCCTCTCAGATGTGGGGACATCAAGGGAACTGTTGCTGGGAATGTTTGAAACCTCGGAAAGAGTATGTGGCATGTGTACAGTCAATGCACTCTAAGTCTTAGGAAGAGAGATTTCAAAGAAGCTCAGGGAAGGGTGGGCATGATCCCATGTCCTGAGTTGTGGATGAGACAGTCATGGATGAATGAGACAGTGGTGGATTTGAGATCTTGGCTCTGTCACTTGTGGGGTCAATAATTTCTGAGCCTCAGTCATCTGTGCAGGAGATGTACTACCTACATCCGAGGGTGTTGTGAAGAGTAAATTAGGACACAACAAAAGAGACACTTGATCAGTATTAAAGTGAACAGGGAAGGCTGAGCACTGAAGAACTGATGCTTTCAAATTGTGGTGCTGGAGAAGAGTTCCTTGGACAGCAAGGAGATCAAACCAGTCAATTCTCAAGGAAATCAACCCTGAGTATTCATTGGAAGGACTGATGGAGCTAAAGCTCCAATATTTTGGCCACCTGATGTGAAGAGCTGACCCTGATGCTGGGAAAGATGGAGGGCAGGAGGAGAAGGGGGCAACAGAGGATGAGATGGTTGGATGGCATCACTGCTGAATGGACATGAGTTTGCGCAAACTCAGGGAGATAGTGAAGGACAGGGAAGCCTGGCATCTTGCAGTGCAAGGGGTCACAAATAGTTGAACATGACCTGTTGACTGAACAACAACAACAAAGTGAACAGAGACTTCCCTGGTGGTTCCGTGGCTAAAACTCCAGGTTCCCAATGCAGGAGGACCAGCTTTGATTCCTGATCTGGGAACTAAATCCCACATGCCACTACTAAGAATTCACATGAAGTAACTAAAAAAAATAATAATAAAGAAGATCCAACCTGCTGTGACCAAGACTTGGCGCAGCCAAATGTGTGCATATGTGCATGCTCAGCAGCCAAATAAATAAATATAAATATTTAAAAAATAGAGTATAAAGATATCCAGTAAATAGAAAATAAAGCAAATACATATCCAGTAAAAAAGGTATCCAATAAATATATAGATATTTGATAAATACAGATATGCCACCAAAGATGGGTTAGGAGGATCTAGAAAATGAAATGTGATAACTTAGCATCAAATTGTCTTGGTGCAAAAGAAAAGAGCAGGCAGCAAAAGTGGTTAGAAATCCAATAGGAATGTGGTACCACTTTCCCACCTACGAATAAGCAAAGATGAGTGAATAAAAGTGCCTAGGATTTAAGAAGAGCTGAAGGCTTTCTGAATGGGCCCACAGATCACACAAAATGCTGGGTGGCAAGTTACTCTCTCAACATCTTGAAATTCCAGTGGTCCTCCCTCTGGAAATTTATCTTAAGAGAATAATTAGAAATATAAATCAAGAGGTATATTCAAGGATGCTGTTGATACATAGTTAAAAACTGGAAACAGCCTAAATATATCACAGTAAGAGATTGGCTAAATAAATGTTTTAACTGTATGACAGTATATATGTTGCCAGGCTGCTCTGCTGCTGCTGCTAAGTCGCTTCAGTCGTGACTGACTCTGTGTGACCCCACAGACAGCTGCCCACCAGGCTCCCCCGTCACTGGGATTCTCCAGGCAAGAACACTGGAGTGGGTTGCCATTTCCTTCTTCAGTGCATGAGAGTGAAAAGTGAAAGTGAAGTCGCTCAGTCATGTCCGACTCCTCCCGACCCCATGGACTGCAGCCTACCAGGCCCCTCCGTCCATGGGATTTTGCAGGCAGAAGAGTACTGGAGTGGGGTGCCATTGCCTTCTCCTATATGTTGCTGTAAAAGTAGACAATTTATTGACAGATATTCCAAAAATGTTATGTGACAAAAGCAAGGCAACAAATAATGTAAATATTATAATCTCTTTGTGAAAAGTAATATATATGTAATATAAACCTGGAAAGCTATATAAGTATTTAATGCTTATGGTTACTTGATAGGATGTGCTTTTGGTTGCTATATAATTCACATACTATAAACTTCAATATTCACTTTAAAACGTCACCATTTTAAAGTGTCAAATTCAGTAGTTTTTAGTATATTCACAGAGTTGTGTATTACCAGTGTCTAATCCCAAAACATTTTCATTACCTGAAAAAGAAATCCTATAGCCATTAGCAGTTACTCCTCTCCCCAGACCTTGGCAACAAATAAACTTTTCCGTTTCTATGGATTTGCCTATTCTGAACATTTTCTATAAATGGAATCAAACAATAGGTGATCTATTGTGTCTGGCTTCTTAGCATAATATCTTCAAGGTTTGGCCATGTGTAGTGTGTGTCAATACTTCATTCCTTTCTATTGCCAAATAAGATTATGTTGTGTAAATATGCCAAACTTTGTTTATTGGACAGTTGATGGAAATTTGGGTTGTTTTTACCTTTTGGCCACCATGAATAATGTTGCTATGAATACTTGAGTGAAATTATTCTGTGTACACTTAGTTTTCAATTCTTTTGGTTATGTACTAAGGAGTGGAATTGCTGGGCTTCCTTAGGGCTTCCCCAGTGGCTCAGTGGTAAGGAATCCACCTGCAATGCAGAAGCTGTAGGAGACGTGGGTTTAATCCCTGGGTCAGGAAGATCCCTTGGAGGAGGGCATGGCAACCTACTCCAGTATTCTGGCCTGGAGAATTCCACAGACAGAGGACCCTGGCGGGCTACAGTCCATGGGATCACATAGAGTCAGACACGACTGAGCGGCTAACACTTTCAATTTTTTTAATGGTAATTCTATATTTAACTTTTGGAATAACTGTCAAACTATTTTATACAGCAGTTGCACCATTTTACATTTCCACCAGCAATATGTGAGGTTTCTATTTCTCCACATCCTCACCAAAACTTGTAATTTCTTTCTTTCTTTTTTTGGCCACTCCATGAAGCATGGGGGATCTTCCCCAACCAGGGATCAGACCCATGCCCCCTGCAGTGGAAGCACGGAGCCTTAACCACGGGACAACCAGGGAAGTCCCAACACTTGTTAATTTCTGTTTTTTGGTAATAACCATACTAATGGTTGTGAAGTGATGCCTCATTGTGGCTTTGAACTTCATTTCCTGAATGACTAATGATGTTGAACAATCTTTTCATGTACTTGTTCATTTATGTATCTTTGGAGAAATGTCTGTTCATGTCCTTTGCCACTTGGGATTTTGTTTGCTTTCTCTTTGTTTTTCCACATTTCTGATTTATTTGCAATGACAAGGGTTGTTTGTGTAATAATGACTGAAAGAATCAGGATAAAGCCTGGATGTGGCTGCACAGAGGCCTCTTTGGAGGCCTTTGAAGGCAGAGCCACTATCGTGGGTGTTGGCTCCTTGTCAGGATTCACCTGCTTGGCCAGGTGTGACTCTCCTGGAGTAGCAGAGATCCCTCTGGCCCTGGCTAAGGGGCACATTATCAGAAGGAAAAGAATCAGAGGCGGGTCCTAATTATAGAGGGAAAATTCAAGTCTAAGGTAGGGTTCCTGGTGGCAGGTGGAACTGAGGCAGGTCTGGAAGAGTCTCAGCAGCAGGGCCAGGTGTTGCCATGGAGGAGAAGTTCTGAGACTAAGGGTCCTCATCCCTGAGTCTACGCAGAGCTCCAGCCTATCCTGGGGCCTGATGTGGGTTGTGTCCTCCAAAACAGAGAAGGCATCTTTCCTTCAGTTAGAATTCTCATTTGGAGACATCCACACAATAATTCTGTATAGTTTGCCTGGAATGGTTCCTTTCTTTTCCTTCGTATGGGGACACACAGAAACTGATGTGACCATTCAGCAAGTCTCAGGTTACTTTGAGATCCTTCATAGTTTATACCAATGCTGGAAACAGATCTGAAACCAAAGTCCACCACATACACACGTTTTCCAATAAGCTGTCAGAAAAAGAGTGATATTGCATCTTTGGGAAGGCACTGACTGCAAAGGGGCATAAGGGAACCTTTGGGGATGATGGGAATGTTCTGTAACTTGATTGTGATGGGTCTATAAAAGGCAGTAGAAGTCTATTTTATTTTTTGGCCATGGCATGCACCATATAGGATCTAAGTTCCACGACCAGGGATCGAATCTGTTCCCCCAGCAGTGGAAGTGCAGAGCCCTAACCACTGGACTGCCAGAGAATTCAGCTTTCAATTTTAATAAATATTTATATTCCAGAAAATCCAATAGAATGGTACACTAAAAAGGGCACATTTCAATGTGTGTAAGTTATACCTAAAAAGTTGCTTTGAAGAGAAGTGGAAGAAAAGATCTTTGGAATAGCAAAAAGAAGGAAAAGGAAAAAAGGAGGACCAAAGGGAAGAGAAGGGGAATGAAGAAGAGGAAGCAGGAAAGAAGGGGAGGAGGGGGAGGGAGGAAAGGAGGAGGAGGAGGAGGAGGAGGAGGAGGAAGAAAACCAGCATACAGACATGGTCGTACTCCCAGCTCAGTCATCCCCTACCTTGTGCCTGTCACTGTGTTTTTTTTTTTTTAAGTATAGTTAACTTACAATGTTGTGTTAATGTCTTCTGTACAGCACAGTAACTCAGTTATACATATTATATATGAATATATATATTATGTTTCATATTCTTTTCCATTATGGTTTGACACAGGATATTGAATATAATTCCCTGTGCTATACAGTAGGACCTTGTTGTTTATCCATTCTGTA
Source organism: Antilocapra americana (assembly GCA_007570785.1). Lineage (NCBI taxonomy): Eukaryota > Metazoa > Chordata > Mammalia > Artiodactyla > Antilocapridae > Antilocapra > Antilocapra americana. The sequence continues at coordinate 14,111,946 of ML662449.1, read as the reverse complement.
TATAAAAGTTTGCCTCTGCTAATCTCAAACTCCCATTCCTTCCTTCCCCTACACCCCAACCCCTTGGGAACCATAAGTCTGTTCTCTATGTCCATGAGTTTGTTTCTGTTTTATAGATATATTCATTTGTGTGCATTAAAAAAAATTTTATTGGAGTATAGTTGATTTACAATGTTGTGTTAGTCTCAAGCATACAGCAAAGTATCAGTTATACATATGCATAACCCACTTTTTAAAAAAAGATTCTTTTCATGTTGTATTTTAGAATCCACATATAAATGATATATATGGTATTTGTTTTTCTTTTTCTGACTTATTTTACTTAGTATGATAATCTCTAGGTTCATCCATGTTGCTGCAAATGGCATTATTTCATATTTTTTGATGGCTGAGTAATATTTCATTGTGTATTATATATATATGTGTGTGTGTGTGTGTGTGTATGTATACACAAACACACTATAATCTTCTTCATTCATCTTCAGTGGACATTTAGGTTGCTTTCATGTCTTGGCTGTTGTAAATAGTGCTGCTGTGAACATAAGGGTATGTATATCTTTTTGAATTATAGTTTTGTCTGGGTATATGCCCAGGAGTGGGATTGCTGGATGATATGGGTGCCTGTCACTGTTAAGTACTGGGGTGGTGTTAAGTGATCCCTGTCTCTAGCAGCTCATCGTCTATTGGAGAGGTGAAATTTTCTTCAAGGTCCCCCAGCTCCAGTGTGAGAAATGATAAATATCTCACCTGGCCCCACCCGCTAGGCTTGGTAGGAAAGACAGTCTGTCTTTTGTTGGGGTTCCCTCCTTTCTCTCCCACTCCATCTCCCTACATCAGTTCTCCACCAAGACTGTGGGAGTGCAGAGGAACCACAGGCTTGCACAGGCCTGAGAAGAGTCCCTTTCTCAGGCTGACGTTGGTGGCTTCTCCTGGTGCCCTCTTTCTACAGCCCTCACGATCTCCTCGGGGCTCTTGGCTCCCCCTCTTTTGAACTAAGTGAGGACGCAGCTTGTTGGAGGACCTCTGGCCACAGCCGCTGGTGCCCCCCTCTCATCCTCGAGGCACCACTCCTCCTGGGGTGCTGCTGCCGGTGTGTCAGGAGCGCCTGATGATGACTCAGGCCCCTCTTCCCTTCTGCACTGTGGGCTCTTCCCTCCCCGGCTACCTTGCAAGTCCTCCCACCAGCTTGTTAGCCGCTTGATAAGAGCAAATACTCGCCTCTCTGGGCCAGGGAAACTCAGAGCCCAGGACTTAAGCACGGATTAGCCATTAGGAGGAAGGGGAGTACTTGATTTTTTTTTTTTCTTAAGAGCCTCGAGCTGGCCAAAAACAAAGCCCAGTTAGTCTCTCAACATGGTTGGCTGCTACACACTGCTGCAGAGGTCTTGTTTACAAAACAGAGAAGGTGCTGGATGTCCAGTGGATGGCCCAGACAGTAGTCAGGGCATGTCAGTCAAGTGTGGTGTAACCTGGTAAGGGGAGGGCCAGTGGCAGATAGCCACAGCTCCAGAAACAGACAGCATCTCAGCGTCCTGGCACTGTGCCTGTTTGGTCTGAGGTCAGCGTCTTGCCAGTTGAAATACATGTGGTTACAGGTGAAAGGGAACTGGATTAGGTGACAAAGTGGGTGGTTTCAGGAGGTCTGAGCCCAGAGAAATCCAGACCTTGAGGCAATAGAAGGAGGTTCTCTGCAGTTGGAGAGAATTTGAAAGTTGGCTGGTGATTCAGAATCAGATGAAGAAAGGCATAGAACCCCACCCAGTCTCTGACCATCTACTGAGCACTGAGGAGAAGCAGATAGGTTCCTTGTGTGCAACCTGCCCATGCCAGGATTTCTAAGAAATACTTGGTCTCTATTTCTTGGTTCTCCTGGGATCAGATGTATAATAATGTGGGTACATTTTAACTTGAAAAGGTAAAAACATCCTTCTGGCTATATACTCCTTTTCCTTCAGAGTCAGGATAATGTAGGGGTTGGTTCTGAAATCAAATGGAAAGTGCTTTTGTTTCTGGATATTAGGGAAGAAAAAAAACAAAAACTGTCAAAGAGCCAAGGCCTCATCTGTAAAAAGAAAACGTGAAATGGGCTGCGAGCTCTCCTTAATAATTCAAAGGCCAAACTGAAATAACAAGAAGGTAGAGTGAATTATCAGATATACCCACACCCTTCTCTTTTTATCAGCTTGCAAATGTCCTGGTTGGCACATGGTTGGAGAGAAGCAGTTAGTGACAAGTGGAGCTAAAACCATTCATTCATTCAGTAGAAATATCCATGACTGTTAACTTTATTCCAGCAGACCTAGTGAGGAGCTGAGGATACACACCAGAACAAAGCACGTGTCCCTCTGCCTCATGGACCTTGGAATCTGTGTCACGGTTCTCAAACTTTAATGCACATCAGACTTCCCCCGCATGTCTTGTTATAACACAGATTGCCAGGCCCTGTCTCTGGAGTTTCCAATTTGATAGGTCTGGGATGGCCTGAGAATTTGCATTTCTCAGTCCCCAGGTGATGCGGATGCTGCTGGTCCTGGAATAACCCTTTGAGAACCCCTGGTCCAGGCAACCATTTCACCCAACCATTTTTACCTCTTGGCACAACCTGATTCAGTCATTCGGGTGAACTGCAGGAAATTTGGAGCCCTGGCCCAGGGTCTTGACAGCCTGAGGTTACTGCTCAGGAGCTGTGGCCATTCCAGGCTGCAGCCAATCTTTAAAAAAAATTTTTTTTAATTTAAGATTTTATTTTTGGTTGAGCTGGGTTTTCCTTGCTGCATGCAAGCTTTCTCTAGTGGCCATGAACGAAGGCTTCTCAACGTGGCGGCTTCTTGTTGCAGAGCACGGGCTCTCGGGTGCAAGGGCTTCAGTAGTTGCAGCTTGCTGGCTGCTTCAAGAGTTGTGGCGCACTGGTTTAGTTGCCCTGAGGAATGTGGAATCTCCTGGGACTAGAAGTCAAACCCATGTCCTCTGTATTGGTAGGCGAATTCTTATCCACTGTACCACCAGGGAAATCCAGGGAATCAGTATCTTAAGGCTCATTGTCCTCTAAGGAGACCATGAAGAGGCTTTGCACCCACCCTGGGACAGAAGCACATGCGACTCTGAGAGGTCCTCTGTTGACTTCTCTTTGGAAATGAAGGAAGGCCTTGTTTACCACCAGCCTAGTGCAAGCCCAGAGCTCTGGGTGCCGAGTCTGGGGTGGTACAAGGGTGTCTTCCATAGTTTTGTCCTTCCTCCAACTGGAGCCTCTCCTCTCTTCCTGTCACGTTCTGAACCCAAACAGCTCACTTTTCTTCCACGCTCACAGGCAGCGCAGGCAGGTTGGAAGTCCGTTGGGCCTTTGTAACCTTCTCCACCTGAGTAAACACTGATGGGGCTTCGCGGGGCCCTGCTGCAGCCAAGGCTTGGCTCCTGTGAGGGTCATGAGTACAAGGAGGAGGGTGAGAGTGAGTGACAATAGCCCTTTGTACCATTGCCAAATGACAAATCATCTTTTGAGTCAAAATCTGACAAGATTATTATTTTTTTCCAACTAGCTTATTGAGATATCATTCACAAAGCATACAACTCATCCATCTAACCTATACAATTCATGGCTTTTATGATAGTCACAGAGTTGTGCAACCATCTTCACAGTCTACTTTACCCTATTTTCATCTGAAAAAGAAATTCTGGGTCTTTTAGGGCCCCATTCTTTCATTTCTCCCCTGGCCCCAGGCAACCACTAATCTGCTTCCTGTCTCTATAGATTTGTCTATTCTGGACATTTCATATGAATGAAATGGAAATGTGACAACCTATATCTGGGTCCAAAACGTGTTTGGCAGAAACTCAAGATGGGCACAGATTATATGAATTGTAATTTGACCTTGGGGCCTCCCTTGTCTCAGGGTGCTAATTCCTCTGGTCACAAGGCAGCAGTGAGAATGTGAAGGGCCAGCCCAGGCCTGGCCCCCCCCCCTCCCCCGCCACCGCTGGTCAGGGGTAGGGACTCTGTATTGAAAAGGAGGCTTAGTGATAAGATCAACTGTGGAGCAGCCTCAGATCAAAGTGATCTTGTTATGAATTTGTGGCACGCTGTGGCATTCCCAAAGTTCAACTGAACTAAGGTTGTGTAAGAGGTGTTTCCCCTGCCTCTCATCCAGCAGGCCCTGTCTGGGTGCCAAAGTCAGCAAAGCAACGCTCTGCTCTTTCTCACCGAAGAGGCACAGAAAATTTCAGCCCCAGCCCTGCCCAGACAGCTCCTGCTCTCCCAGAAAGAGGAGGCTCCCTGTCCGCTCTCTACATTCCCAGATTTCTCCTAGCTGCCACCCAGGTCCCTCCCAATCTTTTTACAAGCCCTGAACTGCCCCTGCCAGGACCTCTGCTGGCAGCTGCACGTGCCAAGGCAGAAGGCTTCTTACCTGGTCCACGTGAGTGAGCTGACTGTTTTTTTTGCTGCTGCAACAGCAACACTTCCGTTCGGCTCCCTGTGAAAAGTTCCACCCCCCAGGAATCCTCCCCCTCTGATCTGTTCACACCCCTGCTTGAGGGGTGGGGATGGTGGGCAGATCCAGCACCCAGATCAGTGATGGACTCCCCCCGCCCCCACCAGCCTGTGTCTGGGGTGGACTCTTTCAGTGACCACTCTTCCTGCCTCAGGCCCCTGACAGGAATGCTAGGAACCCACCCCTCCCTCTGCCCTCCCCGAGGGATTGACGTCCACAGGATCCCTCCCCGCTGGCCCACACTCAGGCCACAGAGCTGTCACCCCACCCTCACTCTCCCTCCGTGGTCTGGGGCTTTCTTGACAGCTGCTGAACAGGGTCTGGGGGCTCAAGTGAGGGGAGGGCTGGAGACCTGCCATTATGCAGGCCCTCCTCCACAGCCTGTGAGCTCAGGTCTGAAAACAACAGAGGGGCTGGGATTGAGGGAGGGGCTGGGATGAGGGGGGGTGGGGGGTGGGGTGGGGGCATGGGGTTTGTGGGGGGTGTGGGGGTGGGGGGGGAGTAGGACAGGGTGGGGAGCTGAGGAGAAGGGCAGGGAGGGAGGGTAATGAGAACGTCCCTTCTTTGAACTGTGTCCAGTGAGGTGTGATTCCAGCCTCCCAGGGGAGGGGTTGAGTGGCTGCCTCAGAATAATAACCAGGCCGGCCCCCCCAGGGCCCGGCAGGCAGCAGCTGAGACCAAGGCCGAAGGTCGGTCAGGACGACTAGGGCTGGTGGATGGGGCTAAGGAGGGTCTTACCAGTGACAGAGTTGGCCTAAGACCTCCCCGCCCCTCCCCCTGCCCCCATAACCTCAGAGGTGAGGGAAGCCGGCTTTGGGATCTTGTGCAGGCAGATCTGGGGAAATGGACACCACGGCCTCAGCTCACAGCCTTGGTGTAGGCGGTGTCTGTGTCCCCTAGGTTGAGAGGCCTGAATTATTAAGCCCTGGGAGAGAGGCTGCTGGCACTAGTGCTGAGGAAACTTATCACCTTTATTCACAGTTGCTGGGAGGTAAAGAATTCAGCTGCTTCCAGAGCCCACCCTGCTGTGACCAGAGTTGTAAAAGGGTACTTGGCTGGCCTTGGAGGGACCCTGGCCCAGGCGGTTCCTGTCACCAGGCCCCAGGTTTCTCGAAGCCTTTTGTTTGCAGGCTCCAGTTGACCTCTGCCACACACATTTTCCACATTGCCCTTCCCTGCAAAGGAAGGCCCTGCAGCCACCAGGGGCCATGGAGTCTCCCGGGTCCACCTGCACTCAAGTGTCGGCTTGGGGCTGGCTGGCAAGACCACTCCTCCCACCTTGACCCCCATTTGGCCAGAGGTGTAGCAGGGAGGCCAGATCTTTCCAGGTCTGCTATGGGTTTACTCTGGCATTGCCCTCTGAGCAGCTAGGGTTAGGGAAGCCCCATAACAGTCCCACTTCCCGTGCCTGGGGAAGGAGGCAGAGTGATCCACCTGAAGTCAAGATCAGATGGTGCCTGTGAAACCTGGAGGGAGAGAGGCCAGACCCAAGCAGAAGCTGCTCTGTCTTGGGTCTAGAATCCTGGGCAAGAATGCGTCTGGTGGGCCTGAGGGTGATCTGGTGGTTCTGGGAACCAACAACCACTTCCTGGTTTTCTTTCCTATAGTCTTTCCTCTCAATGCCCATATTCCTGAAAACTGATATTCTGCTAAAATGAGGACCAGCTAGGGCGGCAGGGTATCTCTGGCCCTCCCTTCTGTGATAGCACCACTCATTCTTTCCTCCCTGGCTCAGCTCTGGGCCTGATAGCCCCCTGCTTCCCTTCATCTAGACAGTTAGGAAAAATTGTTCAAGTTTAGCGGATAGACAAGCCCTGGAGTCACGCTGGAGTGGGAGTCACCCCACAGGGCTACCCTTGGCCGGTTCTCCGGTTGTCTGTGGGAAACAAAGTGAGGGTGTCAGTCACTCAGTCGTGTCTGACTCTTTGCAACCCAATGGACAGTAGCCCTCCAGACTCCTCTGTCCATGGGACTTCCCAGGCAAAAATATGAGAGTGGGTTGCCATTTCCTACTCCAAGGGATCTTCCCTACTCGAGGATCGAACGTGGGTCTCCTGCATTGCAGTCAGATACTTTACCATCTGAGTTACAAGGTTGTCTGCAGGAGTAGACCTTTATTCTTGCCTGCAAAATCCCATGGGCAGAGGATTTTGGTGGGCTACAGTCCATGGGGTTGCAAAGAGGACACAATTTTAGTGACTAAATCACCACCACGGACCTTTGTCTAATTTGTGTTTACTATTGATTAGGGTATTTTACAACTGTATAAGAAAAGTGTAGAAAACTAATAGCAATGCAGGACTGTTATAAAGTGATGCAGATAATACTTTCATCAAATGACCAAGGTTTTATCTTATATACCGTAATTTAGCAATCATTTCAATACTCTTTCTTTCATTTATTATAAATATTTCAGTATCTCCTGTCTTAGTTTGAACCCTCCTTCTCATTCTCTCATTAATTAATGAAATAACATTTTTGTTATAGGTTCACTCTTTTTATACATTTGTATAAAAGCAATGTTTTAAAATTTTTAATGAAAAAATTACCATATAGGAAAATGGCATATAGTAATTTTTTCATATGCAGTTCTATGCACTTTAACCCATTTAAAGTGTGAAACCACTACCATAATCAGGATAGAGAACAGTTTCATCCTCCCTGAGACACTCCCTGTGCCACCCCTACAGTCATGTTTTTGACTTTGTGTGTGTTTGTGTTGATGGTCAAAAAGGAAAAAAAAAAAATCCTCAAATTCAAGCATTTTTAAATGTACAGTTCAGTAGCATTAAGGATATCTACATTGTAAAACAGATCTCTGGAACCCCTTCATCTTGCAGAACTGAAAGTTTATACCCCTTAAACAACGACTTCTCTCTGCCATCTCCCAGCAGCCGCTGGTAACCACCATTCTACTTTCTGTATCTGTGAATCTGACTATTTGAGACACATCACTTAAATGGAATCATTGCAGTGTTTGTCCTTTTATGACTGGATTATTTCACTTAGCATAATGTTCTCAAGGGTCATTTGTGTTGAACCATGTTTTTGATGTTTTGAAAATTATTCTTTGACAAGATGCAGAAAAATGTCAGTGACTGGGATGTTGCTGGCTTGTCTTTGTCAGTCCCCCCAGGCTGTGGGGATTCCCTCTCTGCCCCCTCTGTCAAGCCTGGGGAAAGACTTGGGGTTTCAGAGTGGTCTCTGTTCTGCCTGCCCCACTGCTTTGCCCTCCCTTGCAGGATCCACTTAAACTCAATAGAAGAAAACTCCCCGATCAGCAGGGTACTTTGGCTCATCTCTGGTGTGGGTGGTGGGGTTAACCACACAAAGGGTAAATAATTAAACCAAACACGGGCACCCAAGCCAGATGTCCCTCCTTTAGCTCCTTTCTTCAGATAAAGGCAAAAGACATTGACGATAAGAGAGCCTTCACCTTTTTCCTCCTCAACAAGGAGAATCAGGAACGTGGGTACAGGAGGAGCTTGGCAAGCCTGGGAATGAGTCTGTGTGAGATGCAGGGCCAGTGCAGGGCCAGGGCCCCAGACAAAGCCTCTAATGATATACTTGGGCCTCTAAAATGCAGTCAGCTTGCCCCCTGCTCTTGTGCAGCACACACACACAGACCTTGAACTCTTTTCCATTCAGCATTCAGAAACTGTGGTGTGTCTAAATGCCAAGTAGTTTTCACAAGTCTAAAATCCATAACTCTCCCTAGTGCCCCCTTAAAATGTCTTTGAACCTTTTGTTTGTCTTTATGAGCAATGAAAGCAGACTTTCTTGGGATGTGCTGTGTCTACTGTTGGGTATCTCTCTCTCTCTCTGGAAGCCTCATTTTCCCCATGGGGAGAGATGTGTGATGGGGCTGGTAATGGAAGGAACCTCAGATACTGATTCCAGTGATGTCCAAAGGCCTCATGGTCCTGGAGAGCCACTTAAACACCTGGAGCCTCAATTTCCCTTCTGAGAAACTATGACAACTCTTTACCCAACACTTGATGGGTAAATCCACTCTGGATTTCTAAGTCCTCTTCAGATGACTGTGCTTCATCTCTAGGGTGACCGTGAAACTTTTAGCCTCCAAACTGATATTTTCAAGAGTGAAAGGGGATGCAAATATTGATTATACTGGGACTACGCATAAACTGAGAGCTTATTCCATGAAGAAGCCTTGTCTGTCCATCTTAGAGTCCCATCTGTATCCATCCAGAGCTTTAAATTCACAGGGATGCTCAGTGAAGATTGACTGGTGTCCACCTTCTAGGAAATCTAACTCAGGGCAAATTTAGAGGGAAAGACTTCTCAGTTTAGTTCAAATACCTTAATTTAGGTTGGGTTGGCTTTGGTTGTTTAAAGAGTTGTGAATAAACAAAGAGATAGCAGGGCCCCCATAATGGGAAGTGGACCCTTTCAGGCTTGGGCTGCTGAGCATAGGGCATGTCCGACAAGTCACAATCATGTGGCAGAATCCCTGGGACCACAGCTGTATGCAAGGGAAGGTGTATTTGTGGGATATCCAAGTGGGATTTCAGGTCTCAGCTTTGCATGAGAACCTGCTAGGGCCACTGGAAGAAAAGAAAAGAACCTTTAAGTCTTAACTGTTGGATCCTAGGAGAGCAGGTTGACATCTCTAGGGAAAAAATAAAGGTGACCTTGACCTCTGAAGAGTATGCCCACATGGGCAAAGAGTTCACTCTGATGTTGAAGGCTCTAGCTTGAACTTGATGTTGAGGATTCTCTTGAATGTACCCTTGGGTGTTTGATGGTTGTGGACCTCTGACCCACCTCTGGGTAGAAGAGGCCAGGAGGCCATAAGTAAATGAATATAGCTGGAGTTTTCCTTTTGGAGTCTTACAAAGAAGCTGTGAATACTGTGAGGAGACACACCTCTTCTGAGGGCGGTCAGAAGGCTGTGCAGTCTGTGCTCTGCCACACTGAAGGAAGCACATTCACGTAACAGACACAACAGACAAATCTTAACAGCAAACGGCAGTCAAGTGTGCATCCCAACAAAATCAGGAAATTATGACAGGTCCTGGTAGAGGAAGACACTGGATATCTTGTGAAAGGGCATCTTTTGGCCTAAGTGGCTCAGGGGCACAGTATGGAGTAGTGGTGTCCATGGTCAGAGAACAGGGTGATGACATCCTTACTGGGTAGTGTCAACGACAACAAAAACCTGGGAGCTGTGTGGTTAATGGCCAACACTGGCAGTGATGTATGGAGTCAATGTCATTGACCTTGGTGGTGGGTAGGTTGGCAATCATGGCAAAAGCCCCAGCAAATCACACTGAAGCAGAGAGGAGAATGGCACCAAAGAGAAGTACAGAAAGGCTTAATTTGTTGAGGTGGGGTGATAAGATACTGAAGTCCTGCCTGCAGAAGGACAGATGGAGACTGAAGTCAAAGATATTTCTGTCACACTGCAGTTGTGACCCGTTCCCTTAGGACTCTGTGTCTGGGGAGAACATATTACACTCGGGTTAGAAAAACTGTTTTAAAGGCCATGTTCTTGAAATTATTTAAATTTTCTATTGGTGGCCTTACCTGCTGCTCAGGGAGACTCACCCTTCATCATTAAGTGAATAATCTTTGTTCCTCCTCACCCAGAAGTCATCAGTTTCCCATGTGAAAAGCAGGCTGAACCCCAATCAGTGCCCAGAATTCCAAGCACCTGCTCTCGTGACTTTAGATGCCTGGCTCACCCTCAAAACTCGCTTTCTTTGTCCACAGGGTCTGATTATACAGGGGAGGTCCCCCGTCTCTGCAGTCATACCAGCCTCTCAGTGGACCTCAGCTGTAGCCACTCTGGAAGATGTTTGCCTATTTCTCCTGAATTATTTTGGGCATAAAACTTAGTCTATAAATTAAGTTAGACAATACTGAATATACTCTAAACATTTGCTCAGAAATTATTCAACTGTTTTCATGTGATAATACAATTGTATTGACTTCTGACAGTTTAACTCATGATTATGGGCTGACTGAGAAGCCCTGCAAACCTCCCCCTATCTTTTTAAGATTAAAATATCTCCCTTATTGATTTTTCTTTTGATAAAATATTACACATTCACTATAAAAAAAAAAGTTAAAAGATACAGATGGGCAAAAAGAAGAAAAAAATACCACAGTTACATTTTCAGAGCTAACCACTATTCACAACTTGATGTATACATATTTCTAAATCTTCTATGTATAGACTTGTGAATGCTTGTTTATAAAAAGCACTCACATACCTATGGAACACAAAGAAGGTTATAGATATCTCAATAACTATATTATTATTTTCTAATAGTTTAACTGTGTAGAATGTTTGCCTGTTTTTATTTTACAACCATCTGTTCCTATTTATGGTGGTGGCTATTAATTCATTTAGTTCTCTGAAGTTTTATATACATTTTAATTTAAAATCTCTTCAAGGTTGCATATTATCTACAGTGTAAATCTTTTTTTTTTTTCCTCTTTTATTTACTTTATTCAGTAGGCAGTGAGGGTCTCAAAAATCTTTCTCTTCATCAGATGTTTGGTCTCCTTGCAAAGCTTTGAGTTTCTGAGGTTGAACATGGAGCTTTACTCCATCGATAACATGATTTTCCTGTTGTAGCGCATTGTGAAGTTCTTCTTCTGAAGAAAAGTGAATCCAACCCATACCTCTGTGAAAGTCAGTCTCTTTGTCAAAAGGAACAGTGCATTTTCGTACATGGCCAAATTGTGCAAAGTGTTCTCTCAGCTCACTTGAGGCCGCCGTCCAGGGAATTTTTCTGACAAAGGCAACCGGCCGGCCGGTATTTGTACACAGGGCCATAGCCACCCTAGCTGCCGAAGCCGCCATCTTTAGACTGAGGAACTTCTCCAGTGTAAATCTTTTTGTTTTGGGGGTCTAAAGACTTTAGTGTTGTTGGTCTTCCTTGTAGACTTTGTAATTCTTGTCCGTGAGCTCATCTTCCATGGAACTCATCTTTCCGAGGACATCTCCCCTGTGTTCTCTGGGTTATAGAGGGGGGATTCTCACAAGGGAGGTTTCAGTGTTGTCCTTTAGGATGGACCATTGCTGGACTAAACCTTAGGCTAGTGGATCAGGACTGTTTCTACCCATCGCTGGGCTGATAGGTGTATTCAGTACAGCTTCTACTGTACTGAATGGTCCTTTTCATTGAAAGGCAGTATGGTCCTATCTCCTGACCTCAAGATTCTGATACATCTGGAGCTCATGACTCACTGAAACCACAACTGCAGTCACCCAGTCTGAGTCCCCTCTGGGTCTTGCTGCTTCAGCTCTTATTTACATCTTTGTTCCTGACACTGAGCACGACCCTGTGGGATCTTCCCAGGGCCAGACCACCCCCTTCCCCTGGGTCCCCTGCCTGTTGTTTGTAGAAAAGTTTTAGTCTCCTTTGCTTGAGTTACAAAGAGCAATTTTAATTAGAGACATGAGAAAATACAGAAACAAATAAAAACAGTCAAGCAAGATGAAATAATAGTTTGGCCATAAAACAAAGTCAAGGACCTTTAGTTCCCCCTCAAGGGCTATAAATAATATCCTAGGCCATATCTTTGAATGTTTTTGCAAATACTAAGATACCCACCAGGAGGAAAAAGTTAGCTACATGCTGACCATCATCACATGGACCCCAGACTAGTCGGAGCCAGAAAACTGATAATTGAGATTCCCAAAGCATCACCCTGGTAGCTCACCATCAATCAGAGAATTGTGCCTGAGTTGATCATACACCCCACACCATACTCTTCATAATGTCTTTATAAACCCTTCCCTGGAAGGGACTGGGGAGTTTGGGTCTTTTGAAGATGAGCTACCAGTTCTCCTTGCTTGGTACCCTATAATAAAAGCTGTACTTTCTTTCACCACAACCTGGTGTCAGTAGATTGGCTTTGCTATGTGTCAGACGAGCACATAAATTCCGTTTGGCGATATTCCTACTCTGTCCTTAAAGATTTGCCTTGCTTGCTTGGAGCTTGGAGATAACATTTTAAAATGGTGTTTTTGTATTTTAAAATCAAGCTTTTCTATGTATTTGCAATAGGAAGTTAGGGCTGTAGGGGAGTAGTGCTCATAAATTTGACCTTAAATTCAATACCACTTATCCATGTGTTGGATGGTTTTGCTTGTCTTCCATAGAGCAACATGTTCTTAATTGCTTTAGTTGCTTTGTCATTTTCCTCCATGTTCACTGTAATTGTCTCAAGCTTTCCCTCTGAGCCAGAATATTTGTTAGCTTCTTTGATGTTTCTAACTTATCTAATAGATCTATAAATTTCTTGTTTTTGTCCTTAATTTTTTGTCTTCACTCTCAATTTCCTTTTTATTTAGTTGATTTATCCACTCATCTTTGGGCTTTTTTTATTGTTTAAAAAACATAACCAAATAAGTTTAATTATACACTAAATTGATATAACTTATTACATGTTAAATTAATGTAATTAACTATTAAATTAATATAATTAAATATTCATGTTGGTTCTATAGTATGAAGCACTCAGGAGTTTTCTTCTATAACTGGGACAGTGATTACCTCTAGACTTGCTTTGTTTTTCTTTTCATAGTCTGTTTCTTATTTTTCTCTCTTCCCCTCCTCTGCCTTCTTTTTGTTCCTTAAAAGCACCTAGCATGTTGGCTTAGCTTCCCTAACACTTCTTTTAATTTTGCCTGAGTAAGTCTGGCCAGATCATCCAATGCTCTGAAAGTGTGAGGGTCCTCCCACTTTCTACCTATCTGTCATTCCTTTGACCCTAGAGTTTGGGGGATGAGACTACTTCCTGCTTCACTGAGGTCTGAGTGTTACAGTGACAGGTGGATGACAGATCTGGGCTCTGCTCTCTTTCCTGAAATGTGCTCAGTGCCCCACACCAGGGTCCTCTTCGCTTAGCAGGGATGGAGCCTCTTCCTGGGGCTTTGGCTCATTCCTGGAAGGCAGCACAGAGCCCTAAAAATAAAACCAACAAGTGCAACTGCTCCTCCAGCTCCTCTTGGCCTCCCTGATGGGTTTTTCCCTGGGATTTCTCCTCAACTTTCCCCAGGCTACCCATTCACCCTCTCAGCCCTCTCTGTGCTAAATCATGAGGTGCTGGTGATACTCCTTGGGGTCTTGTTCTCTAACCTCCTCTTCTCATTCAGTGCCAGGGGTGTGGAGGGAGAGAGACAACTAACATTCCATTCTAGAATTCTCTGTTTCATTTCTTGTGATACATTTTTAGTCTTATAAGGTTGTACTATTTTCCATGTTTGATTGACTCTGATTAATGTTTGGCTTCCCACCCCCCAAATTATTTTTCAACCACTTAAAAATGAGGGAAATAGAAGGAGGTTGTGCGATCCGGCATCACTTGTACCACTCTTACCCAAAGTCTAAGCAGATGCAGCTGTTGAGAATGCCGCACAGGATCCTAGGGACTCCTGGGTTATTGCTACCATGGGAGACTGATTCATGCTCCTCAGACAGCAGACTGAGGCTGCTGCAGTCTCTCTCTCAGGCCCTTTGACCCCTGCTTTTTTCATCTGTGAAGTGAGTGTGTTGAATTATGCTGTTCACCTTTCATTAAATTTCACTGTATCTAAAATGAAATTATACTTCCTTCCTACATCCAAAACATCAAGTTTCCTTCTCCAGGATTTCTGAGAGTTTCCTGAGGCACAGCCTGGCGTGAGCTCCACAAAACCTCTCTCATCCAGCCTTCTCACCTTGCTGCCTTGATTCTGCCTCTGTACTCATGAGACTGGTCCCTAGGTGACTCTGCCAGGCCTAGGGGAGAGGACACGGCCCTGCTCCCAGCCCTACAGCTTCTCTGACATCAGGCTCCTGAGAGTATTTTCCATCCGCCTTAGAAGAGGAGTGTCTGGTACCCACAAGGGCCTACCAGCAGCAGTCTCCAAGTGGAGAGGAGGGGAAATCCTTTCCTCCCCCAGCCTAAGGCATCCTCCCTTGCCTGCCACAGGATGAATGACTGTGAGAACACACTCTGTGGTAAGTGCAGTATCCCCACCCCACCCCTCCAACCACATAGGTAAGGGTGTGGCCTGATCTCCTTGGCTCAGAGAAGATAACCATAAGAGTCTCCAGTCTGAAGGTCTTGGTCTCAGCCACAGGCCAGTCCAGGAAGCAACAGTCTCTGTCTAGTGCAGTGTCACAGCCTTTTCTCTCTCCTGGGGTGTGGAGAGGGTCAGTCTGCCACCATCTGGTCACCTCATCTCCCACAAACACATCTTGAACAATTCAGTAGCTATATCTCCAAGGAACCAACAATTATTTTCAGCCATAGAGCATTTAAGGAAAGAGGGAAACTAAAACATGTGTCTAATTTGTCTGGGCCAGTTCTGCTCCTATGCTCAATGTGTGTTCCCAAGTAGGACCTGTCAGTTCTTGGATCAGAGCATCCTATCTGGGTTTCCTCCAGAACCACCGTGGCTGCTTGTCTCTCATCTGGTTGATTGCAAGTGCTGTTTGACCTGATTAAAACTAGACAACACCAAGAGTGAACACTTAACTATGGACTTTGGGTAATTACAATAGATCTCTGTAGGTCTGTTACTTGTGACAAACATACCCCTCTGGTGGGGGATGTTGATAATAGGGAAGGCCATGCACGTATGGAGGCAGACTATATATGGCAAATCTCTGTATCTGCCCCTCAATTTTTCTGTGAACCGAAAATTGCTGTTAATAAACATCTTAATAAAAAAATTGTTTTTGTTTTTCAGCATACTGGTGTCTGGCTTACAGGAAAAAGTTTCAGAGGTCATGTCTGAGATAAGAGTGCCTTCTGGAAGCCTCTCTGCAGACAGGGACGACTCCCCTGGACCCCCACTTCTTATTGGATAGCAAGTCTCAGAATTCCAGCTTGGTCCTTCCTGCCCGGCTCCTGTGGGCAGCCTGAAAAGACTGCCCCTTTTCTCACCCATCTGGGGTCTGTGCTGTAGAACATTCCAACCACTCAAGAAAGGCAGGAGCAGTGGGTGTTTCAAGGCCAATTAAAGCTCCAGCCCCTCTTCACTCCCCACTACTTGTCATCACCTC
Organism: Antilocapra americana; assembly: GCA_007570785.1. NCBI lineage: Eukaryota > Metazoa > Chordata > Mammalia > Artiodactyla > Antilocapridae > Antilocapra > Antilocapra americana. The sequence goes on along the minus strand of ML662449.1, from coordinate 14,096,429 downwards.
TATGATTTTCACCTGCTGGGGCAGGCGTGGCGGGAGAGGGTTGCTGGGAGGATCATTTCCAGTTACTACCTCGGAGAGGCTGCTGCGGCTGTCCTGACCTCTGTGCTGGGCAAATACATGAGCCATGTCTTAGCGCAGTGACCAAGTGAGGGCTTCGGCACCCTTTGGGGCCCTGGGTCTGAATCAAGAGCCTCACAGAATGAGGAATGACTTTAGGATCCTCTGTGGAGATGGACTGAAAGCTTTTCTTCATAGCCAGAAAAACTGCTCTTCCAGAGGGAGACTGGAAACCATCTTTGCACTTGAACCCTTCGTTGTTCCTGCCTTTCTTGAGTGGTTGGAGTGTTCTGCAGCACAGACCTCAGGTGAGAAAAGGGGCAGTCCCCTTGAACTTAGGGCTCCCCAAAGTCTAGCAGGAGGACTGAGCTGGAGCTTCGAGTCTTATTCTCTAATAAGGGGTGGGGGTCTGGGGGAGTCATGCCTATCTCTGGCAAAGCCTCCAGGAGTCAGCCTTATCTCAGGCACAGCCTCTGAAACCCTTTCCTGTGAGCCAGGCACCCGTGTGCTCACATTTTAACAAACATCATGACCTTCACTTAACACAGGGCTGGGGAAAAGCCAGGGCAAGTGTTCCCGCTTTGAAGAGCCTCATAAATGTCGTGGCGTCTTCCTACATGGGGATGAGGAGCCCACTGTCGCCTGAGTCAATTTTCCAGATGTGGTGGTGGGAAAGGACTGGTGGGGGGCATGGGTGGGATGGGGAGCAGGCAGCCAGCTGGTATCACGGAAAAAACCCTGGATCTGAGTCTCAGTCAGAGGCTGGTTGGGCTTCCAAGGTGGCGTACTGGTAAAGAGTCCGCCTGCAATGCAGGAGACTTGGGAGATGCGGGTTTGATCCCTGGGTCAGGAAGATCCCCTGGAGGAGGAACTGGCAACTCTCTGAGGAGGAGCCTGGCGGGTTACAGTCCTTGGGGTCGCAAAGAGTTGGACACGACAGAGCACACACCCATTCACAGAGGCTGGCTAACCTAACCACAGACTGCAGCTGCTGGCAGTCCCATCTCCCTTCAGGGTCTTTTCTCAGCGGTGATGTGGGAGATGGAGGAGGAGTGATCCACACTTGGTATTCCTCACCCAGAATGTATAAGCTCATGGATGCGAGAACCCTTGAAAAAGCCACTGGCTACTGATTCAACAGTAGCAGCACAAGAGGATACATCCTGGACTTGGTGTTTAAAGTCTCGGGTTGGATCTGAGCTCCTTCTTGGTTGTGCAAATTTAGGCCAGGTACTTCATGTCTCCAACCCTCAGTTTCCTGACCTGTCAGATACAAATACCCTGGATCTAACTCCCTTGAGAGGTGGATTAAATAAGCTAGGAATGCTCAGGAAGCGCTGTTATTCAATGCTGTCAAAGGTCAAGGCCTCTTATTTGGGATTAGGGAGCAGGACACATGTGGCCTCTATAAGCACGTTGTCTCTCAAGGGAGGAGGGCACTGGCCGGCTGGTGGCCATGGTTACCTGGACTGATGGCTGGTTTCCTGTGGGGGCTTTTCTGCCTGTGCACAGTTTCGGTTTCCCCTCTTAATCTTGGTCCAAGGCCAGAAGTGTAGGGGCGCGCAGGTTTCTCAAGCTGTGACCTCTGCAGAGCAGGCTCTGCTCACTGGTATTCTTGCCATCACTTCTCCCTGGTTTGTGGAACAGAAAGGAGAGCCTGGTTACACATCTCACTGGTTTCTCTGTTTTCTTTTTGTGACTCATTTTTGTGAGTCAAATAAACACTTTCGGGGAAGATATTGGTAGCTCAACTGGTAAAGAATCTGCCTGGAATGAGGGAGACCTGGGTTTGATTCCTGGGTTGGAAAGAGCCCCTGGAGAAGGGATAGGCTACCCACTCCAGTATTCTTGGGCTTCCTTGGTGGCACAGATGGTAGAGACTCTGCCTGCAGTGTGGGAGACCTGGCTTCGATCCCTGGGTTGGGAAGATGCCCTGGAGGAGGGTGTGGCAACCCATTCCAGTACACTTGCCTGGAGAATCCTCGACAGAGGAGCCTGGCAGGCTGTCCAGGGGTTGCAAAGAGTTTGACACAACTGAGCAACTAAGCACAGCACTTCTCGGCTTAGTTTTCTGCTCCTCCATCTTTGTACTAGGCAATAAGTCTTCCTTTGGTGTCCAGCCTTTTGTCCTTGAGGAAGAGGCCAGGGTACCACCATTTGCCTGGGCTGCCTTCAGCCAGGAACTGAGAGGGTTTGGGCATTTCTATAATATGGAATTCATTCCATGTCCTTTGTGAAGAGTGGAAACCACTTGCCTCCCTTCTGTCTTTCCTTGCAGGCAGCTGGCACTGGCTGAAATTTCTCTGTCAGTGACCCACTCCTCTGTGTTTGGGTTTCGTGTTCAATGCAGACATCCTGGGAGTTGCCATAGTCTTCAGGAGTGACACTTCCTATTTACAGAAAGTCAAGGTCCAGCCTGGGAGGACTTTGTAACTTCCCCAGGTTTGCTATTTTTTACCATCTCATGTTTCCTATAATCATTAGCTATGAAACTCATACAACAAAAATGAACTGAGTGCTTCTGGTGAACATGTGGAGATTTGAAGAGAGTGGGCACTCAGAGAGGGCCCCTTTCCTGTACCTTGCCCTGTGCATCTCTTCCATCTGGCTGTTCTTGAATTATATCCTCTTAAAATAAGCCTGTAATCTAAGTGAGTAAATGGATTTCCTGAGTTCTGTGAATCACTCTAGCAAATTAATCAAACCCCAAGAGGGGTTTCATTGAACCTCTAATCTAGAGCCAGTTGGTCAGAAGCACAGGTGACAGTCTGGGCTTGCATTTGGCATCTGAAGTTGAGGGGGGATGAGGGCAGTCTTGTGGGGCTGAGTCCTTAACCTCTGGGATCTGACACTGTCTTCAGGTAGATAGTGTCAGAAGTGAGTTGAATTGTAGGACACCCAACTGGTGTCAGAAAATTGCTTGTTGGTGTGGGCAAAAGCTCCACCACCCACGGCAGCAAAGCTGGGTTGGTCCAGCTCTTTGACTGGTTAGCAGGCTGGTTAGGGATCAGCCACAATGTCCCCATAGCCATCCCAGACTGCCGTGCATCTGGTGGGCAGTAACCCTCTCTTGACTGGCCTTGACTCAGGCCACCTGTTCCTACCACATTTACTAGTTGATCCTCACTCCAGCACCTATTTTTAGGGTATATGAGCTTGGTCATTTTAATCAAAGGAGGTAAACATATTCATCAACTGCTTTGAGTTCGTGTTGTGTTCTCATGCTCACAAAATCTCTGTAGATGTAGGTGGAATGTGGTCCCCAGTCAACAGAAGCAGGAGCTGCGATTGGAGGGGTTGTGACTGTGCTGATTGTCCATCAGCTGGTGCTGGCCACACTCCAGAGCTCATGTGATTTGCTTGAGAGATGCCTTCTGATAAAGGGACCAAAGACTTGTGGTTCAAATGAGCTGGGAGGACTTTATGAACTATTTCCTCCTCTGAAAAATGGGGATCCTGCTAATACCTTTCTTATAGGGTCATTGTAAGGATTCAGGGAGTTAATTCAGGTGAAGTATTTTGAACAGGGCCTGGCACTAGAAGGCTGCTGAATAAATGTTGTTAATTATTATTCATATCATCATTGTTGTCTGGCATACCTCCTTCACTTCACAGGTGGAAGGGGAGGTTCAGGATTAGGAACATGCCTAAGGTCACACAGCTAGAGACTATGGCACAGTCAGCTCCAAACAGCCAACTCTGTGCCAGGTTTCCCGTGTTAAATGGCCACATGACAAAACCATAGGAGAGACCATGTGGCAGTGTGGGTTACAAATGAGTGGTGTAGACTTTTGAATGTCCTATCAGTCATCAAAGGCATGGGTTCCCAATATTTTCATTAAACAGATTTTGGTTTTCAGAGCAGTTTTAGATTTATAGAATTTTTGTTAACACCACACAGAGAGTTCCCATATGAAACTCCCATATGAAGAAGGGAAAAAAGTTTCCCTTTTTACTAACATCTTACCTTAGTATGACACATCTGTCCCAATTAACAAAGCAATGTTGACACACTACTATTAACTACAGTTCATACTTTATTCATAATTCCTTGATTTTTACCAAATTCCCTTTTTCCATTCTGGGGTCCCATCTGGACACCACATTACAGTTAGTTGTTGTGTCTCCTCGGGCTTCTTCTCTTGACTGAGCCAGCTTCTCGGACTTTGTTTTCAATGACCTTGGCAGTTACAAGGAATACTGCGCAGGCATTTTGTAGACTGCTTCTGTTCCTCAACTGGGATTTGTCTGAGCTTTTTCTCATTGAAAACTGGTGTTTAGGGTTCTGGGGAGAAGAACACAGAGGTAAAGCCTTACCTCATCACATCAGATTGAGAGTACATCCATCAACGTGACTTATCACTGTGGGTGCTGACCTTGGGTTAACCTCTGCTTGAGGTAATGCTGGGCAGGTTTTTCCACTGTGAAATTACCTCCACTCTCGTCCATACTGTATCCTTTGGAAGGAAATCACTATGTGTAGCCCTTTAGAGACTCTTTAAGGAGTTATGTTCCCCTCCAGGGTGAAGTATCTGCGTAAGTTATTTGGAATTCTCCTGCATGGAGAGATTTGTCAGTATTTGTATTTTTAAATAAATATACATGTAATGTTACAGTTAGCTAATATTTTAAGGTACAATTTAAGATGTATATATGTATAATTTATGGTAGAACATGTATAATTAGGGAGAAATTTATTCTTACACTGAATGTAATCAACCTATCAGAGTCTTCTTCTTGATAATATATATTATTTGTAGCTAAGGTCTGGTCAGATCTGACAAGAGCATCATGCTTTTAACACTATGAGAGCTGGATTTTATCAAGTGTTTATTCTGCGCCAGTGCTGTTCCCAGTGCATCATTTGCTGTATTAACTCAGTCTCCCTGAAGTGAGAACTGTTATCATGTCCATTTTACAGATGAGGAAACAGAGGCCCAGGCAGTTGGATAACATGCTCATATGGCTAGGAAGAGGCAGAGCTGGTGGGAACCCTGGCAGTTTGGCTCCAGAGCCCCTTTTATGGCCTCCACCTCTCCATGCCTTGCCTGGTCAAGCCTCAGTGCCAGAACACACTGTCATTCAGTCTCCTCAAGGGAAACCAAATTGCCATCACCGGAGGTGGCAAGGCTGTGCCGAGGGTGCAGACCAGTGGTAGGGCTGGCCTTGAGCTTCCTCGAGGCTCCCTGCCATTTCCAGGTCTGAGCTAGGCACAGGGCAATCAGAGCTATTTGAATTTGGCCATTGAGCAGAGGCTCCACCGCCTCGGTTTTATCACGGAGGTCAGTGCCCTCCTCAGAGTGCTGCTGGAGAAAGAGAGCCCACCAAGCTTTCGGCCCCAAAGCTCCCAGAGCTTCTGCTGCAGCGCTCAGCTCCATTCTAGGGGCCCCAGCACAGCCAAGAGGTCATGAAACAAAAAGTTTATTTAAAAATAACTCAGCTCTCACTTGCATTTCTCCTATACGGCTATTGCTCTCCCTGCAGGTGTCCCTGCCCTCTTCCTGACTCTAAGATCCTCCCTTGGCTGTTTCCTTCCTTCCTTCCCTGGATTTTTATGTTCAGAATGGCTGGCAGAGCCGGGCTCCTTCTCTTGGAGGATGGGGTCTAGAGGAGACAGAGGGGTATGGAGCCACCCTTCCTAGGGATGGGAAAGGCCGGGAGCCTGTCAGCCTTGTGTCCCCTCACACCACCTGGCCCTTGCTCAGTAAGGGACAAGGTGCCTGCGTTTGTTTCCTAGTACTGCTCTAACAAAGTACCACAAGCTTTGGGCACCTCAAAACAGCAGAGATGGATTCCCTTACAGTTCTGGAGGCTACGTGTCAGAAGTCAAAGTGTTGACAGAACAACATGTTCTGTCTGAAGGCACTAGGGGAGGATCCTCCCTTGCCGCCTCCCACCTTCTCATGGTTGCTGGCAGTCTCTGGCATTTCCTGGCTTGTAAATTCATCACTGGTATCTTAGATTCTGTCTTCACGTGGCTTCTCCCATGTGTGTTTGTGTTCAGACTTCCCTCTTCCTGTAAGGACACCAGTCACTGAATTAGGGTCCACCCTGATCCAGTATGACCTCACCTTAACTTGATTACATCGCCAAAGACTCTGTTTCTAAATAGGTTCTTCTCCACAGGTTCAGAGGCTAGGATGAATCTCTGGAGGGAAAACAAATCAACCCAGCTCATAACAGTGCCTTATTGTTCAGAATTATTCTGAGCTAGCCCATTCCTGTGCTGAGACCTGGTTTCCTCAGGCCTGTAAATTGTTTCTGTCTCTGTTGAGGCAAACCAGAGTCCCCTGCCATCCTACAGCAGAACCTTCTGCTGGCTTCATGACCTCAGAACCTCACTGAAGAGCGATGGACCAAGCGGGTAATTGCCTGATGTTGTGAGGGAAGGACCAGAAGCATAGCTAGTGGGGAGTACATCTTCTGGAACTTATAATTTTTTAAGCACTTTTTAAAATGGTAATATGTTGACATAATGTCTTCCTAAGACTATGAGGAAAAATTATTTCTTCTGTGAAGAATCAGTATGAAATATAATATTAATAGTTATGGCATATCAGTGGGGAAGAGTGTAATTATTCAATAACTGAAGCTAGAAAAATACTCACATGGATAAAACTGCAACAGGATACCCACCTAATACTACATACCACATGAAATCAACACTAAATGGATCAAGGATAGCATCAAAGAATGTCTTCAAAAGTTCATCTTAGCAGAAAAGATAAATGACTTTTTTTTTGCACTATAGAAAGGAGTAATTTCTTTAATAAACTACAAAAAAGCACCAGCCAAAAAGAGGAAAGGTTGATAAATTTGATCTGGTTAAATATATTATACAATTGAATATTCATTCTTCACGAGTCCATGTGTACATCAGGATACATGTATAAGAATATTCTTAATAACTCCTTACATAATAATAAAAAACAAACTCAGAAATAGAATGCCCACTGACAGGTAAATGGATAAATCAACTGTGGGATATTATACAAGATCAAATATTCACAGTGGGATATCATATAAGATCAAATTTTGTTTTGGGGGTCTAGAGACTTTCGTGTTGTTGGTCTTCCTTGTAGGTTTTGTAATTCTTATCTATGAACTCATCTTCCATGGAAAACATGTTTCTAAGGACGTCTTCCCTCCATTCTCTGGGTTGTGGAGGGAGAATTCCGGCAAGAGAGGTTTTGGTGTTGGTCTTCAGAATGTTGCACTCTAGACCAAACCTTAGGCTAGTGTGTCGGGACTGTTGACTTGGTTTCTACCCATAGCTGGGCAGATGTGTCAGTAAAACTTCTGTGTGGTCCTCTTCATTGAAGGGTAGCATGGTCCTCCATCCTGACCTCATGATTCCATCTTCGCCTCATGATTCATGGAAAGCACAACCCAGAAGAGAAACATAGACATAAAGTAACTTACTGTTAATATTTTATATCTTGGGTTGAGACATGTTTACAGATGTTCAAGTATGTATAGTTTTGAAATGAATTAATAAATTAAGATAAAAAGCCTTTTCTCATGCTAAAAAGAAAAAGGGTAGTATCTGCCAATGATCGAGTGGTCAGACTCTATGACACCAACAAAAATTAAGGAAAGGGAAGCTTCTTTTAAAATGTGCTCTATTGGGACTTCCCTGGTGGTTCACTGGTAAGACACCAAGCTCCCAGTACAGGGGACCTGGGTTTGATCCCTGATCAGGGAACTAGATTCCGCATGCTGCAAAGAAGACCTGGCAGAACCAAATAAATAAAAAGAAATAAATACTTAAAAAAAAAAAAAGTGCTCTATCACCCACCGGCCAGTGGTGTCAGCTCCATCCCTGGCTCAGTCCTCCCTCAGCTAGCTTCCATCACAGCATAACCCAGCTGTGCTGTCTTGGGCAGTGCCATCTGGGAGTCCATATTTGGTTGAGCTGCAGAGGGAGGCTGTTTCTGTGGCCTGGAGCACACCTCGTATAAGAGGGAGCAGCTCCCCCTCCTTCCAGAGGAATCAGCTAGGCAGCATCTTCACTACACACAATGGCAGAGACAGAGAAGATGTCACACCGTTGTTACTAAGGCGGCCCTCCTTTTCAATGAAAGGATTAGTGATGGGCTGGCAGAGAAGCACTTGCGGGGTACTTCATCATTTCCTCTCTCTCTTATATAAGTAAGACTTTCCTGTAGCACACATACCCCTAAACCAGGGTAGAGGTGACAGGAAGGAAGGAGGCCCCCTGAGTATTGTGATTACAGGGGTACCTGCAGCTGCAACCACACCCACACACTGAGAGTCCACAGAAGGAGGGTGGGGAGCAGGTGGTTTAGAGACAAGAGAACAGAGAGAGGTTATTTATTATCTCCAAATTGGCCCCAAACTGTGAGATTTGCAAGTGCCTCTGGGGGCCTATTTTCTTCTACCCTATTCTACTCCCAGGCCTAATTTACTTAACAAAATGAATGGTGATGGTTCTTTAACGTTTACAAAATGCTCTGGGTAACATCATCACATTTGATCCTCCTAAAATGAAGTCCTGTGAGGTGGTTGTGATTGTGACCTTTATTTTCAAGTGAGGAAACTGAGGCTCAGAGTGGCTCAGTGATGGGTAAAGGTCACAGACTCAGTGGCAGAGCTGAGAGTAAGACTTTGACTCCCTGAGTAGCATTCTTACACCGTGCTGTGGTTTTATCACTAAGATCTTGGCAGTTGCCAGAGAGGGTGCTAGAAAAGCATGGAACAACCACCTACCCTCTGGGCTGGCATCTGGCCCTTTCCGACCGGGCAGAGTAGGAGCAAAGGAACAGGGGTGGCATCCTGGCTCTCTCCCCAATGGGGAAGTGGTGGCTCTGAAAGGAAATACCCAGAGTTGCCTTCTGAGCCTAAGTGGGGGCTGAGGGAGCTGTGTCCTTGAGCAGCAGAGCTCTGTTCCCTTGGTGTCTTTACCTTCTGCACAGTAACCGTGGTGCCTCTGAGTATACTGTCTTCTCTGGTGAGTCCAGGAAAGGAGCCTCAGGAATTGTTTCACTGTCATTTAAAACAGTCCTTTAAAAGAACTGCTTCAAAGTTTAGTGTTCTGGTTTTTGTTAAGTAGGCTCATTGTAAAAATAATTTGGGAAATTACAATCAAATTAAAAGGGGAACAAAAGAGTCACACCACCCAGAGATAATCACTTGTCCACCACGAACTTAGCCCCTGGCTGGGAATCTAGCCAAACACAGCTTTTTCTTACCTCCCTTTGAGGCTCCACATACGTTCTAACAGAAAACATTCTGTTTCTACTTAGGTTGTAGAAAGCTGTAAGAGAATAAAGAACATAACCCCTACCCAAACAATGAGAAAAAAGTCTACACATCATAAGTCTTCCTGAATCCACCAGAGAGAACCAAGGTCACAAGGCAACCAAAATGAGCTGAATGCCAAAGAGTGCCTCTGATAAGTACACCACATAGCTGAGGACAGAAACAGTGAACTTGAATATACACCAGTAGAAATTATCCAAAATGAAACACAGAATAAAGAGTGAAAAACAGAGTATTGAAGAGTTGTAAGGGGACATTTCTGGTGGTCCAGTGGTTAAGACTTCGAGCTTCCAATGCAAGGGGTGTGGGTTTGATCCCTGGTCAGGGAACTAAGGTCCTGCATGCTGCAGCCAAGAAAATTAAAAAATAAAACGCTAAAAGGAGCTGTTTGTTAAAAACAGAGAGAGAGAGTTGTAGGACACTATCAGAGCGTCTAAAATGCAACTGACTGGAATCCAGAGGAAGAGATGGTGGTATCTGGCTCTGTGTTGGGTGAAGCTAAATAGGAAGCAGACTCCTCCTGACCTGGGAGGCTGGGTGAGCACTGGCCTTTGCGGAAGAGAAGAACAGGGAGAGAAAATCGACCTTTAGTGTCAGAGCCTGTTGCCTGGACAGGGGCCTACCACTCGACAGTGGTGGTGGAGAGGGCAGGTGTGCTACACCTAAGGAATCCTAGCCAGGTGGTCCTGAGCCCTAAAGGTGACTAGAGCCATGTAAGCAAATAACAAGACACTCAGAGAGACCCAGCAGCCAGGAAGATGAAATCTAGAAGGGGACTCAGAACAAAGGGCTCTGAGCCAAGTATAACTGCTGGAGAATACATGCGATGTTTGAGCAAAAATTAACATTCACCAGTGTCAGTAGGTTTTTGCTGGGTGATGCTGTGATAACAACCAACCCCAGAAATGCCATGGATTACCAAAAAAAAGCCTTGCTTCTCAGTTATAATACCTCTTCTTTACCAGCTGGCTCTGACTCTGCCTCTACCGTTTTCATTTTGGACTCAAGGTAAAGGAACAGCTCCTACCTGGAATGTTCCATCTTATGGAGGAGGGAAATGAGATGACAGAACCATGTGAAATCTCATAAAATTTATTTTCAAAAGTGGCCTATGGGTCTTCTACTCACATTTCATTGGCTAAAGCAAGCTGTCTTCCAAACACACTGTCAATGGAGTAGAAAATAAACATCTCACAGAGGAGGGAAAAATGGTTGGGAGCTGTGAAAAGATCTAGCTCAGAGCATTTAAGACTTAAGAGGGATCAGTGTTTTTTTTTTTTTCCTGGAACTAAGATGGTGATTTTATAATTAAAAACTCAGTAGATTAATTTGAAACTTTCATGGGCAAAATGGAAAAAGCGTGTGTTGGCTACTGTTGTTTTTCAACCCATAGTACAGCTGAGGAAATTGAGGCCCAGAGGTTTAAGGAATTATCCCAAGGTCACTCAGCTGTGGCAGAGCTGGTATTCAGTCCCAGGTAGTCTGGCTCCAGTGACTATGCTGTTAGGGATGGTTCTTAATCATATTTTCTGCTTCTTAACAGCCATGCTATTATGCCAGGATAAACAAGTAGGGGGACAGATCCAAGATACCTAATATGAGAAAAATAAATATAAGAGGGAGAAAAGGAATTGTTGGAGGAGGTGTAGGAATTAAATAAATGATACAGGAAAATGCCTCTGAGTTTAAGAAAGATTTGCAATTTAAAAGGGCTCAGTGACCACTATGGAGAACAGTGTGGAGATTCCTTAAAAAACTGGAAATAAAACTGCCATACGACCTAGCAATCCCACTGCTGGGCATGCACACCAAGGAAACTAGAATTGAAAGAGACACATGTACACCAATGTTCGTCACAGCACTGTTTACAATAGCCAGGACATGGAAGCAACCTAGATGTCCATCGGCAGACGAATGGATAAGAAAGCTGTGGTACATATACACAACAGAATATTACTCAGCCACTAAAAAGAATGCACTTGAATCAGTTCTAATGAGGTGGATGAAACTGGAGCCTATTATACAGAGTGAAGTAAGTCAGAAAGAAAAACACTGATACAGTATATTAATGCATATATATGGAATTTAGAAAGATGATAACAATGACCCTATATGTGGGACAGCAAAAGAGACACAGATGTAAGGAACAGACTTTTGGACTCTGGGAGAAGGCGAGGGTGGGATGATTTGAGAGAATAACATTGAAACATGTATATTATCATATGGGAAACAGATTGCCAGTCCAGGTTCGATGCATGATACAGGGTGCTCAGGGCTGGTGCACTGGGATGACCCTGAGGGATGGGATGGGGAGGGAGGTGGGAGCGGGTTCAGGATGGGAAACACATGTACACCCATGGCTGATTCATGTGAATGTATGGCAAAAACCACTACAATATTGTAAAGTAATTAACCTCCAATTTAAATAAATAAATAAATTAGGAAAAAAAACCCAAAAAATAAAGAAAAGAGCTCAGTGAACTCCAGGCTGGGATTGAGGGAAAAGGCACACATGTAGTAATAGCTTGTAAAATTCCTCAACTCCCAGGATAAAAAAATTTCTATAAGCTTCCAGAAAGAAAGAATAAATCACTTATAATAGAGAACCAGACTGTCATCAAGTTTTTCATCTGTAACACTGGAAATCAGAAGACTCTCAGTAACATCTAATGAAAGAAGAGGACCTTGACCTAAGAATTCTGTAACCTCACCTGGCAGTCTTTCTGGTTAGGGTGGATATGATGGGCTGCAGAGAGTATATCACCCACGCACATCATTTAAGCAATTTATTCAAATGAGGAGCCCTTTTTGAAGCAACAAATGAATCAAAGCAAACATCTCAGGATAGTGGAAGATGAAGAAGAGAGGAAGCAGTAACAGTGAGAAATAAGCCTACTGTACTTTTGTGTGTACTCAGTTGCTAGAAAGAAAGAAAGTGAAGTCACACGGTCATGTCTGACTCTTTGCAACCCCATGGACTGTAGCCTACCTCTTCTATCCATGGAATTTTTCAGGCAAGAGTAATAGAGTGGGTTTACCATTTCCTTCTCCAGAGGATCTTTCCAACCCAGGGATCGAACCCAGGTCTCCTGCATTGCGGGAAGATGCTTTACCACCTGAGCCACCAGGGAAGCACTACTCAGTTGCTAAGTCATGTCCAACTCTTTGTGGTCCCATCAGCTGTAATCCACCAGGCTCCTCTGTCCATGGGATTTCCCAGGCAAGAATACTGGAGTGGGTTGCCATTTCCTCCTCCAGGGGGTCTTCCCAACCCAGGGATCAAACCCACATCTCCTGTGTCTCCTGCATTGGCAGGCAGATTCTTTACTACTGTGCCACCTGGCAAATCTATGCCTTTGTATACCTAAATCTAAGTGAATAATGATAGAGCGACTTAGTAATCCTCTAAGTTTGGATTTATAATTATGGTGAGAGATTTAAGAACACTTCTTTATAGTAAGAATCTAGCAGGCCAAAAACAAGTAAATAAAATCCTAGAGGAATAGAAGGTTTTATTAACAAACTCAATTACAGTAATGTAACTAGGCAACCTGTGAATAGAGAGAACGAGTGAGAATGAGACCAGCTCTTGGTGGATGGGATGGGAAGGACCGTTTCAGGCATACCAAATGCCCCTCTGAGAGCACTTCTCCTGTCTGCTCACTGATCTTTAAATCAAGATGAGAAATGAGTGCTTTGCTTTGAGGCTTTGTCTTGTGCTCAAAGATCTCCCAGGTCTTGAAAAAGTCTTTATTTTAAACTATGGTGATCCCATCCACTCAGCACAAGTGTGCTTGTTAAATTCTATCCTGAGAAGAGCTTTAATAAGGAATACACAGGGCAGAGCATGAGTTCAAAGAGAGGGAGAGGGGTGGAGGAAGGACCCAGGAGATATTCAGGGCGGCAGTGCTGCTCCTCCTCAAGCCCACTGATCAGTCTTACCCAGCCCTTCCTACCCTCTTTCAACCCATCCTTTCCCACGATGTCTCCACACCTACATTTACATTGTAGTATCATGGGTGATGGGACAAAGCATCCCTTTTTCTTTCAGTATAATTCCTGAGACAAGCAGCTGCTACTCATGACATTTCTCAAGCTGAGAGCATAGTGAAATGTGACTTTTAGCCCAGAAAAAAAAAATTAGAATTTTAATTGTGGAGCTCCTGGGCCAGCAGTGTCCTTGACATTTGAAAGTGTGAACCTTATCTGGAGCAGCTCTCTGGAGGCTGATAGACCTTGCTGAACTTGAGCTGTTTAGAATCCATTGTAGGGTTATTTCTCATTTCTGTTCTTCAGTTATACAGCAGCAGAAGGTTCACTTATAATATAAACGCTTTATTCATTAATCCAGAGAACTAACTTAAAGTTTAAATGGCCGTATTCTACAGAGACTGTATGAAAATAAATATTGCATTTTTCCCCCTCATATGATATGCAGGGAATATATGCCTGGGACTCAGAGTTCCCTCAGGTATCTCACTCTCCATCTCCAAATATATCTTGACCCATAGCTCCTTTGCTCTGCTGTGACCTTCAAAAGCCTCAGTCTTTCCCCAACTGTACCTGTTTCTAGCTTCTTCCCCTGCCATGTGTGTATTTATTACAAGAATGACCTCACAATGGATGCCAGTGTTTTTCAGTTATAAAAACTGCTTTATTTGGTTGTTTATGTGGACATGCTGTTTTTAATACAAATAGCTACTATTAAGTGCAAAAGCATTGTGTTAGGCATTTTAGATACATTTTTAGTTTGAGATTATTATTCTCATTTCTCAGATGACATTCTGATTATCTGTAACAATCATCCCCACATCTGATGGATTTAAATAACTCAATATAGTCATATGCTTAAAATTTTATTAGCTGGCTGGGTTCAGCTGGGTTGTTCACTCTTGAACCGTCACATGTGGTTGCCATTGTAGCCAAAATTCAGCCTCTGTATACCAGTACTGAATTAAATCTCAGAGTTTTGGGTAAAGTAGAAAAGAATAGCTTTGTTGCTTTGCCAGGCGAAGGGGGGCCACAGCAGACAAATGCCCTCAAACCATGTGTCGTGACCTGGAGTCGATGAGGCTGGACGTCTAAGCTGCCTTCTTCACTCCCATGTCTGATGCCCTAGCTGTGATGATGGAAGTGGTTGGAGGCTGGCTGAGCATCCCTGTCTTTACATAGTCTCTCCCTGTTGGGCTCCCTCCCAACATTATAGTATCAGGTAGTTGGACCCACATGGCCACTGCCCTCCCCAGAGCTAGTGTTCCAAGGGACCAAGGCTTTGTATGACCCAGCATCACTTTTGCTGTACCCTGTTTGTCATTATATGAAGCCCTGTTCATTGTGGGAAGGAACCACAGAAGAGTGTGGATACTGTAAAGAGGCAAGTTTCACTGTGGGGTGGAGGCTGTCTTTACAGACTCGGGAATAAAGGCTTTGATGTAATGTGTCCAAGATGATACTGCCAGCATGAGACAAAATTGAGATCTGAACCAAAGGGGTTTTCCATCTGATCCCAAAACTTATTTTTCTGTATCATTTTCTAACTTATTGGTCATTTTGGCTCTTTAGTATAGAATGTCTCTAGAATGACCTGTTTTAACTTTTGCCAGGCTGCTAACAGCATCAAGAGTATTTTGGTTGAGTTTAGATAGAAGAGATCAGGTAAAATGAGAAGCACAGCTACCCCAGACTCCTTATGGGACAATATTTGTAGGATGAAATCACCCAAGTTTTCTTCAAAGCAGTGGATGTTTCTTTAGTGACTGGTCAGTACTGCTGCCCTCCTCTAAGGAGTCTAAAATGTCCCCTTTTTAGCTCTACTCTGGGGACCATGGCAAATAGCCCTTTGATCCTTAGGGCAAGAGTTTACATTGTCCTAATGTGACAACTTTGGCGATTCAGGAAGAGCTGCAGTGAGGGTACATTTAGGGGTAATAAATATCCCTTATATGTGTGTCCTGTAACTTTTAAACCACAGTTATATATCTTATCAGTCAGGATAGACTGGGTTATACTGTAAAAAAAGAAAAAAATTTCCTGTACATTGAAACAGCAGAGGTTCATTTCTCACAGCATGTTTCCTACAGATGTATTAGTTACTCTGTTCCTTGCCTTTTGCCTCCTCTAAGACGTAAGACAATGGAGCAGCCACTATTCAGAACATTGCTAGTATCATGGTAATATCACAGTAGGTCTCACTCAGAAATTAAATATTTGGCCCACACATGATATGTATTCCTTCTGTTCAAAATTCATTAGCCAAAGGAAATCATCTGTTGGAACTGGCCACAAGGACACCAAGAAGTATAATCCTAAAATGTGCCCAATGACTTTTTGGAAGAAGCACTAATGATTACCACATACAAATGACCTTATAGGTTTTCTTAGCAGTTTGATGATGCAAGGAGTAGTGGAGTTATCCTCATTGTCCAGAAGCATAGAGGCAACAGCAACAGCAGAACTTGTTATATTGTTAGTGCAAATCTGAGTTCCTGATGCTCAGCGAGGCCAAACAAACCAAAACATCAGAGTTTGGAGCAGAGAAAGGTTTCTTACAGGGCCATGCAAGGAGATAGTGGTTCAGGCCCCCCAAAACCATCTGAGTTTCTGGTTTCTACAGAGCATTTTCGAAAGTCAGGTGAAGGAAAGGGGTCATGGGATCTGTGATCAGCTCTTGAACAATTCTGTGATTGGTTGATGGTGAGGTAATAGGGCTGTGTTGTAGGAATTAACATTATCAGTCCTTAGACACCAGGAGGCCTAGGTCTGTGTGCTCAGGGTCATCAAGTAGTTAACATTTTCTGCCATTTTGCATAAGGGATCTTAGTTCTCTGAGCAGGGATCTAACCTGTGTCCCCTGCAGTGGAAGCGCAGTCTTAACCTCTGGACTGGTAGGGGAGTCTTTGGTGGTGGTGGTAGTGGTGGTGGGTGTTCACATGTGTAAAACAACTCAAGAAATGTGGGAGAAGGCCTGCCCTGGGAAGACTCCATAGAGTATTGCTCAGTTAACAATATATATGAAGCTGTTATAAAAAATTAAAGGTTGGTGGAAAAGGGTGGGGTTGGTATATGACATACAGGGAGAATAAATTTTCTCTTTTGCAAGGTTGGTTAATAACAGGCATTCTATATTTCCTACCCCATCCATAGCCCTGTTCTCAAGAGAGGCAGAGGAAACAATGCAGAGGCACTTAACTTAGGTCCATAGATAGGCTCAGACAATAAAGAATGTGCCTGCAATGTAGAAGACCCAGGTTTGATCCCTGGGACAAGAAGATCCTGTGGAGAAGGAAATGGCAACCAACTCCAGTATTCTTGCCCAGAGGAACCTGGTGGGCTACAGTCCATAGGGTTGCAAAGAGTTGGACCTGATTGAGCAATTAACACTTTCACTTTTCCTAGATAGAAGGAGATGACTCACAAACTCACCCCCAAATTGTAGATGTTCATTTTGGGAGAGGAAGCTTCTCAAAGAAGTCTATTACTCCCAAAGGTTAATGAGAAGAGTAATGAACCAGTAGTCAAGAACTGAGTTCTAACTTTGGCTGCCTCTAACTAGGCTGGAAAACTTGGACAAGTCATTTCTTGTCTTCCTTTGTAAAAGGAGGACCAGGACTTATTGATATCATGCTCTCTTCCAGCTCAGTACACATGATGCTGGATACCCGTGGCCAAGCAGATCTGAATTCACGTCTGGTTCTGCCTCTCAATGGTTGTGTGCCCTTGTGCCAATTCTAGAACCTGTTCACACCTCTGTCAAAGGTGAATACCTATGCAGGCTTCTTGGGAGGATTAGGGACCGTGAGCGGAAAACACCTGGCCATTGTTATTAAATGATGCTTCCTATGAGTCTGCGTTTGGCTCAAGTCCTGCTGAGCACCACATATTTTCAGTGAGTAGGCATGGTCTGTCAGGAATTCAAGTGTACCAAATCCAGATGTCGGCAAGGCCTTGCCCTCGAGCGGTTCCTACTCTAGAAAGGAAGTCTGGGTGGAAGCCTTGCCCAACCTCATCCATGTACACACCATGCCTAACGCATATCTTGCCTGGGCTTTCCAGTAGAGCCAGCTCCTGCCCCTACTTGCTTCTCTACATGGGTACTGAGTCATCATGGGCTAAGTCATGACATGGGCTCATAGCCTCCCCAAGAGGCCGAACCCACCAAAACACCAAATACTGATGGAGCCACAGAACCAACTCCTTGACCTTTCCAGCTTTCTTCACTGACAGCTTCCCATGTTACTGCTACAAATTGACTCACTGCTTCCTGCTATAACTAGGGCAGGAGTTACTGCTCCTGGTTTGGTCATGAAGTGTCACAAGCCCAGAAGAATAAGGTAAAGGTAACCTCCACAAAGAAACACAGTGAGCTAGTGGCAGCACTGAGTCAGGCCTCCTATCTCCTGGTCCTTTGTCACCTCCTTGCAAGATGTCATTATATTAGTTTTCTGTTGCTGTTATAACAAATTACCATAAATTTAGTGGCTTAAAACAACACAAATTAATGAAAACAATAAGTTAAACACTGAGATACCACTACAAAAATCCGAAAAACTGACCACACCAAATGCAGGTGAGTATATAGAACAATAGGAAATCATTCATCGTGGGTAGGAATGCAAAATGGTACAGCCACTTTGGAAGATAGTTTGGCAGTTTCTGATAAAAGTAAATGTACCCTTACCACATAATCCAGCAATCAAACTCCTTGGTATTCACCCAAAGGATTTGAAAACTTATGTCTACACAGAAACCTGTGCACAGATGTTTATAGCAGCTTTATTCATACTTGCCTAAACTTGGAAGCAACTAAGATCCTCGATAGGTGAATGGATAAATTAAATGTGATACCTCCAGACAATGGAATATTATTAAGCACTAAGAAGAAATGAGCTATCAAAGCCATAAAAAGCAGGGGAGGGACCTTAAATGCGCATTACTGAGTGAAAGAAGTCAATCAGATAAGGCTACATCCTGTGTAATTCCAACTGTTTGATGTTCTGGAAAAGGAAAAGGCCAAATTATGGAGGCAGTAAAAACATAAAGTTGTTTCCAGGGGGTTGGGCAGGGAGGTGAATAGGCAGAGCACAGAGGATTTTTAGGGCAGTGAAAATACTTTGTATGAGCCGCTAATGATGAATCATGTACATCATACAACACCAAGAGTGAAGCCTAGTGGGAACTGTGGACATGGGGTGATGGTGCTGTGTTGGCATAGGATCATTGTGACAAGTGTGCTACTTTGCTGGGGGATGTTGGTGATGGGGGAGGGTGTTCCTGTGTGAGGGCATGGGGTATATGGGAACTCCTTGTACGTTCCTGACAGTTTTGCTGTAAACCTAAAACCACTCTTTTTTTTTTTTTTTTTAAATGTTTATTTATTTGGCTGCTCAGTGTCTTAGTTGTGACACTCAGGATTTAGTTTCCCCAACCAGGGACCAAACCCCCTAAAACCATTCTTAAAGTAAAAAAAAAAAAATGAAGTCTTAAAAAACAAAAACAATTTATTATCTAACAGTTCTGGAGATCAGAACCTCTTTGGACTAAAACCAAGATGTCAGCAGGGGTGTGTTCTTTTCTGGGGGCTCCAGAAAAGGTTTCCTTGCCTTTTGTAGCTTCTAGAAGTTGCCCGAATTCCTTGACTCATGGTCATCTTCAAAGCTGGCAGTGGCTGGTTAAGTTTTTTCAAGTCATGTCGCTTTAAGACTCACTGTTCTGCCTCTCTCATCCACCTTTAGGGGCTCTTGTGATTACACTGGGCCCACTTGGATATCCAGAATTCTCTCCCCAATTTGAGGTCAGCTGATTACCAACCTTAATTTCTCCCACAACCTTAATTTCCCCTTGTTGCATATGCTAACATATTCACAGGTTCTGGTGATAGGATGCTGTTGACTAAAAAGATGCACAATGCAAGAGTCGTGAGTAAAGTTTTATTTCAGGAAAAATGAGGACTACAGCCTGGGAGATAGCATCCCAGACAGATAGCCCTGAGAGACTGCTCTAGAGAGGTAATGGGGAAAGGTCAATAAATCAGATTTTGGTGAAGGGGGAGTTCAATGCAATCAAGCGCTAGTCATGAGGAGCCGATGGCACCATGAAGGAATTTAGTGCTTTTCTAGGAAAGAAGAGACGCCAGGATTGGGATCATGAAATCAGTTCCTGAAAATATCTATCTAAAGACCTGTTCCATCAGTTTCGCTGTAGCACAAAATGCCTCACTCTCCACCCTGAATTCCACTCAGGGGTTGTTAAAGGTTGACAGCTGGAGCAATACCAGGTTCAGACTCCACAGGGCTCTGCTGTGCTGTGCTTGGCAGCTTAGTTGTGTCCCCCTCTGCGACCCCATGGACTGCAGCCCACCAAGCTCTTCTGTCCATGGAAATTCTCTAGGCAAGAATACTGGACTGGGTTGCCATGCCCTCCTCCAGGGGATCTTCCCAACTTGGGGATCGAACTCATGTCTCCCGTATTGCAGGCAGATTTTTTTTTTACTGTCTGAGCCAACAGAGGCAGATGACAAATGTCCTTGCTGTTGTTCAGTCGCTGGCAACTCTTGGCAAATGCCAATTTGTAGTTGACAAGCCTCATCAACCCAGTGGCTGGTATCCCACATTTTCTAGTCTTCCAGAATTACCTTTTACTTAAACATTCAAAGAAAATAGCTCATGCTCTGAGGTCAGAGAGTCTGTCCCCTCTCAAATATTGCTAAGGATTCTCAGATGTGCATCCACACTCACGGTCTGTCTTCTCTCACTCCATTCTGCTCCCTCATCACAGGCTCTATACACAGCTCATTCCCTCTGAGTTGCTTTGCTTTCAAACAGGGACTTGCCCATTATTTCCAAGGCAGGGCTATCTGGAGAGAACCAGGTTTCAGGATGCTTAATCACCCTTGTAAGGGTTTTAACAACACAGGCCAGGAGAATTTCCCTGGTACTCAGCACAGAGAGCCCTCAAACCCTCTGGTCACACTGTGTTGAGGTCTTTATTCAGGGTTTCTCTCTGGCCCTGCTCAAACCCTGTCTTCTCTGAGACTCTAGACCCAAATTGGTGCTTCCAGGGCCATCAAAGGAAAAAGAAGCCCTTGAATGTTGACTTTATTATGGGGAGCCGTTTAGCCATGGTTCACTTCAGCCTGGGTCCAGGGGCTTACCTTTGCATAACCGAAGAGCCCATTAAAGTGTTTCCCAAACAAAAGATAAGATTCTTTGCCAAGAAGAATTCTTCTCCTACTCTTGGAATGTGGAAATGCTGCAGTTAAAAAAATATAACAAAGCACAAACAGCTCCTTTTATTTCCAGTTCCATTGTTTACAACAGAAATAAAGTGCTAGCATGTGTGTTGTTTTGTAAAAGACACAGATTTTACATCACAACATATACTAATTAATACACACCCTCATGCAACATAAATTAAAAAAGAAACAATACCTATACTTAATCCTTGGGATACCTGTTGATGCTTTCTATGCTCCTAAAATTTTCAAATGGTGATCAGAACCCACTAAATTTTTTTCATAACCTGCGGATGACTCACACCCTGCTCTTCGAAAAGCACTGCACTGAACAGAATAGCCCCTTCTCTTCCCTCCCAGGCATAAGATGAGTACTTGGGTAATGCTTTAATGTTTGCAAAAGCAGGTTTTAAAGCATAGCTTATCCCACTTAATCCTCACACAACCCTAAAATGGGAAAATACCTCCCTTTTTACAGATAGGGGAACCAAGGTCTAAACTGTTAAAGAAGCTTTGCGCAGTCTTGTGACCAGAAAGGGAAGATTGTGGACGCAAATCTCTGAATCTAATTCTTTACATTCAAACCAGACTCCTAGTGTTACCAGAAGGGGGACCCCTTCCAGGACTTGAGAGTGGGCTGTTTGTTGTCTAACACTCGGAAATGAATTGTCTGAGGAGACACTCTTGCTGACAAAAAAAAAAAAAAATGACTATTGGCAAGGGGCACCTGGTGGAAAGCAGCAGGGTAAGGGAACCCAGGAGAAGTGCTTTGTCACATGACTTGCAGCCTCAGGTTTTATGGTAATGAAGTTAGTTTCCAGGTTGTCTCTGGCCTATCTTGCTTATGCCCTATTTGCTCTGACTCAGGGTCCTTCCTGGTGTCTTGTGCATCTCTCAGCCAAAATGGATTTTTAGTGTGAGGGTTTCTGGGAGGTTGGCGGGACATATTATGGGCCTGGTGTCTCCTCCCTCCTTTTGGCCCCTCCTGAATTCTCCTGGTTATTTTTGGTGGCAGCACTGTGTTCCTTATTGGGACCTCCTGTTATGAGACAACTCATACAAGCTGTTTTTATCATGCCTAGCCAGGGTGGGCAGTTTTGGTCAATCATTCTGAGACAGGAAGTGAGCAAGCACAACCTTTAAAAGAATGATATAGCCCAAGGATGGGATAAACTCGTTAGAACCAGCTAGGTCCAAGATGGCAGACTAGTTAACTTCTACTTGGCCTCGAGCCTCAGTATATGCTTACTGTAATACATCAAAGGCGTCCCAGATGACTGAATGATAAAGAATCTGACTGCCAATGTAGGAGAGAGTCCTGAGTCGGGAAGATCACCTGAAGAAGGAAATGGCAACCTACTCCAGTTTCTTGCTTGGGAAATCCTGTGGACAGAGGAACCTGGCAGGCTACGGTCCACGGGCGGGTCTCAGAGAGTCAGACGAGGCTTAGCGACTAAACAACAATAACACATCAAAACACTAAATGACCCAGGTGCCATGATAGTCCCAAGGATGACCACAAAAGGTCAAAGAGTGGGTGGTGGCTCAATTCTTAAAAACCCCCATCCCTTTCCCCAAATGGCTGGAATACTCCCACTCATTGACCTATGAAATTATCCATTCCTATAAAAACTGACAACCCCGGTCCCTAATGCCTCTCTTGCCTCCTGAGATGGCCCACACTGTGTTTACGGGTGTGCTTCCTTCCTGAGTAAACCTCCTTTCACTGGACTATGGCTTGTTCTTGAATTCTTTCCTGTGAGAAGCCAAGAACCCACACTTGGCTGCCATCCCAGGGACTCAGACATGACCTAAGATGTGACCATCCTCCCACGCCCCATTCTTTTTCCTGAAACAGTTCCTTAACATTAGTCTTTCTGTATACAACACCCTCAGCTCTTACGGTATGGGTTTAGGTTAAGCTAGACAATGTAAGCTCTTTTTTGCGTATGCTGGATTCCTAGTGCTCACAGAAATCTCATACTTTATATCCTCTTTGTCAGCCTGGAGTTGGCATACCTGTCTTCCTCCCTCCCCCTAGACCTGGTTGCTGAGCAGAGCTAGCAAGGCCTTTGGAAGGTGTAGCTGCATCTGTCACCAGGGCATGGGGCCCTAGCACCCCACCTCAGGCCTTCACTGTGGCCTCTGAGCAGAGCTGGAGGGCATAGTCCCTGCCTTGGGCTAGAGTGGAAGTTACTTAGTGCAGGAAGCGGAGAAATGATACTATGAAAGGCAATCCCAGAGGAGAGGTGAGCTGACCCTGAGGACAAGGTGCTTTGGGCGGAGCAGGCCCTCAGGAAATGTCGACTCACTGAACTAATAAAAGAAACCAGACATCACAGAACCAGGAAATGCTGAGTAGGCCTGGGTAAATGAAAGAAAATCTGGGACAGAAGATGTGGATACTGGTTTCCAAGTTTAAACACTGCCTCTTCCTCTCTTTGATGATTCTTCTTCCTTGGGTTTTCTACATAAGGCACCAGTTGGGAGGGGTTTACCAACATTTCAAACACTTGGACGCTGTGTAGGTGATGGGGCGCAGGATATGCCACCACTTTGGCATATCGATTCATTAGAATTAAAGTTATTTGAGAAACAGCCTGGGTAAGGAGGACACTGTGACCTTCCTCCATCATCTTGAAAGCAGGAAATACATCCTCCACGTGAAAGGTATCCTCCCTGCACCAGGAGGTAGAGAGACATTCTCATCATCAGAGACAGGGAGTTCAGTGCCAGAAGGCTTGTATGCAAACTCTGCTTCATTCCTTCACCACTTAGCATATAAATCTAAGTTTGTTTGTCTTGTCAGTTCCTTACAGATTTATTGTTTTTTTTGTATACAAGGTATATAAACAGATTGCTTTGACTACTTATTGGATCTTATCAAAAAAGCAAGAGAGTTCCAGAAAAATATCTATTTCTGCCTTATTGACAATGCTAAAGCCTCTTACTGTGTGGATCACTATAAACTGTGGAAAATTCTGAAAGAGATGGGAATACCAGACCATCTGACCTGCCTCTTGAGAAACCTGTATGCAGGTCAGGAAGCAACAGTTAGAACTGGACATGGAACAACAGATGGTTCCAAATAGGAAAAGGAGTACGTCAAGGCTGTATATTGTCACCCTACTTATTTAACTTATATGCAGAGTACATCATGAGAAATGCTGGGCTGGAAGCAGCACAAGCTGGAATCAAGATTGCTGGAAGAAATATCAATAACCTCAGGTATGCAGATGACACCACCCCTATGGCAGAAAGTGAAGAAAAACTAAGAAGCCTCTTGATGAAAGTGAAAGAGGAGAGTGAAAAAGCTGGCTTAAAGTTCAACATTCAGAAAACTAAGATCATGGCATCTGGTCCCATCACTTGATGGCAAATAGATGGGGAGACAGTGGAAACAGTGGCTGACTTTATTTTTCTGGGCTCCAAAATCGCTGCAGATGGTGATTGCAGCAATGAAATTAAAAGACTCTTACTCCTTGGAAGGAAACTTATGACCAAACTAAATAGCATATTAGAAAGCAGAGACATTACTTTGCCAACAAAGGTTCGTCTAGTCAAGGCTATGGTTTTTCCAGTAGTCATATGGATGTGAGAGTTGGACTATAAAGACAGCTGAGGGCAGAAGAATTAATGCTTTTGAACTGTGGTGTTGGAGAAGACTCTTGAGAGTCCCTTGGACTGCAGGGAGACCCAACCAGTCCATCCTAAAGGAGATCAGTCCTAGGTGTTCACTGGAAGGACTGATGTTGAAGCTGAAACTCTAATACTTTGGCCACCTGATGCGAATAGCTGACTCATTGGAAAAGACTCTAATGCTGGGAAAGATTGAAGGCAGGAGGAGAAGGGGATGACAGAGGATAAGATGGTTGGATGGCATCACTGACTCAATGGACATGAGTCTGGGCAAACTCCAGGATTTGGTGATGGACAGGGAGGCCTGGCGTGCTGTAGTCGATGGAGTCTCAAAGAGTCGGACACGACTGAGTGACTGAACTGACAGAGAAATGTAGCATCTAGTTTAGCAACTGTCATAAGAAGATGGAAGAATAGAAATTAAACTTAGAAAAAATTAGTTCCCATTCTACATACATTCACCTTCTTTAAAATCTGATCTCATTTTCTCAGCAAATTCCTCTAATTCCCCGAACTCCTCTACCTTCCCTAGAAAATCCCTGAAACACTCAGCTGCTTGTTTAACTTCCCTTTCCCTACAAGATTTACAGAGAGCCCTCCAGCCTAATCTCTAGGCCCAGGGTTTACAAGTAACTCATATAAATGCTAAAAGTCAGGAAATAAATTTAGCAGAAGCTTCGGGAATGGACAATAAGTCTCATTTTGCTCAGCTCCATAATCAGGCTTTGGGCCTTCCTATGCAACATCCTTTGCAGATATATTCTGGATCTCCACCTGAAGAAGTTATGTCTCCTGGACCACAGAACATAGAAATCTTATATTTCCATTTAGCTGGAAAATTTCTCTGTGGTATAAAAAGGCAAATTCAAGATAGTATGACTGAATGGGCAAATCAACTTCTAAACATTATGATAGAAAAGCCTCCCCAGTTCTTTGAAGGTAGCCTGCAGGAATGCAGATGAAAAAGAATTAAAATCAACAACTTGACTCTACAAAAACAAAAGCATAACTTGAAAAGCAGCTCTAAGCATATCTCTTCCTAATTGCCTTCAGATATTTGCAGATACTGTAACAAAACAGGACATTGGAAATACAGTTGTCCTGCACTTGAAAAATGGAAGGAAAATTTAAGATTGTAAATATTCTAAACTGCTGGTAATAGAAAAACAAACCCCAAATTCCTAGAAGAAAATTTACATTCTTTTTCTGTCTCTTAAAGTTGTAAATCTTATCATGTCTTTGAAACGTAAATACAGCCCTCATTGCCTGGAGACTAAAGGAAAAAATATTTAAAAGGAGGAAGTAGGTCTTTTCAAAATACAAACTGATAAAAGGGCTCTCTTGCCCAAACCCTAGACCACAGCCTCTTTAAGATTACTTGTCAAAGACAGATAAAAATATTAAAAGTTATCTCCACAAATAGTAAAAAGCTTTAGCTATCTGAATGGATAAACTCAACTTTTTACAACTGTTATTTATAAATTCATGTAGAATATACTGTTGTTACTTGAATCAATATACTTGATTTATGGCTAACATTTTAAAGTGAACATCTCTGTGTTTGTTTTTATGTATGTCTATGTATATGCATTATAGAGATAGTATTTTTCTACTTTTGAATAGCATTGGCACACTTAGTTAAAGAGCTCTATTTAATTGGCTTAAATAAGCACTTATTATGTCTAAGTCTCAGAAATATAATAGCAACAACAAGTGCACATGATCAAGGGCAATTTTCAGTAAATAATAGTTTAGGTTTATTCACTTAAATAATTCAAACATGTTTTAGAGTAATCAGCATTAAGTATAATACTTTTAATTTACCTAAGTGAAATAAGATCATGTTATCTCTGTTACAAAAGTTTTCAGCAAGAAAAATAACTTAATGTGACTATTACCTGTTTTAATGTATCATGAGCACTTCATGAGTATAATTGTCAAGAACAAATTAATTAGATAGATGTTAATGAGGTGTTTCAGGTAAACATTTTTAGCCATGGTTGCTTTGTGATAAGTCTACTTAGCTTCCCATATCTCTTTGGTTACTTTAGAGTTTTGCTAAGCTAAATTAAATGATGGGCATTCATTGAATGTCTGTATCATTTTCAAATAAGATAGAATACTGAAACATTAACTGCTAAACCAATCTAAGTTGATCTACTTTGACCTTTTATTATGGAGACTAAAGATATTTGAGTGTATTAGTAAACCTGTGTTGTGCCACACTGAAAAATTGAGCTATGAGGAAATGTATGTTTCAAGAAATTATGAAATGTATTCATAAATTTTCCCAACAAAGTATGCTTGTATAATAGGCAATTCACAATTGCTTACTTATTTTTCACTAGAAATTAAGGATTAAGGATTGAGAATTCAAGTTAATACAGGCATACCTTGGAATTCGGTTCTAGACCACTGTAACAAGGCAAGTATTGCAATAAAGTCAGACACAAGAATTTTTTGGTTTCTCAGGGCATGTAAAAGTAATATTTACACTATACTGTATAGTCTATTAAATATGCAACAGCATTATGCCTAATGAAACGCTGTACATGTGTATGCTCAGTCACTTCAGTCATGTCCAAACTTCACGACCCCATGGACCGCAGCCTGCCAGGCCACTCTGTCCGTGGGATTTTCCCAGCAAGATTACTGGAGTGGGTTGTCATGCCCTCCTCCTTGGGATTGGCCCTGACCCAGGGATTGAACCCATTTCTCCTGCATCTCCTGCATTGCAGGAGGGTTCTTTACCACTAGTGCCACCCGGGAAGCCAATGTACATACCTTAATTAAAAATGCTTTATTGCTAAAGTATTCTCACTATCATCTCAACCTTGAGAAAATCATAATCTTCTTGTTGGTAGAGGGTCTTGCCTCAGTGTTGATGGCCACTGTCTGATCATCATGGTGGTTGCTATGACAATTTCTTAAAATATGATAGTTTGCCACATCAATTGACTCTTCACAAACCATTTCTCTGTAGCATGCAATGTTGTTTGATACATTTTTCCCAGAGTAGAACTTCTTTCAAAATTAGAGTCAAACCTTTCAAACCATACTGCTGTTTATATAATCTCAGTGCTTTGTTGTTAATTTAACAGTTATCACAGCACCTTTACCAGGAGTAGATTACACTTCAAGAAACCACTTTCTTCATTCATTCATAAGAAGCAACCCCTCATCTTTTAAAGTTTTAGCAGGAGGTTATAGCAATTTAGTCCCATCTTCAGGCTCCACTTCTAATTCTAGTTCTTTTGCTGTTTCTACCATGTCTGTACTTCCTTCCTCCACTGCAGTCTTGAACCTCTTCAAAGTCATCCTTTGGAATCACCTCCTTCCAAACTCTTTTTAATGTTGATATTTTTATTCTTCCCATGAATCATCAAGAGTGGTGAATCTTTTTTCAGAAGATTTTCAATTTACTTTGCCCAGATCCATCAGAGGAATTACTATCTGCAGCAGCTGTCATTTTGTAAAGTGTATTCCTTAAATAATAAGACTTGAAAATTGAAAGAGTCCTTGAGCCACAGGTTGCAGAATGGATGTTGTATTAGCAGGCATGAAAACAATATTAATCTCATTGTACATCTTCATCAGAGCTCTTGGACGACCTGTTACATTGTCAGTATAGCATTTTAAAAGGAATTACTTTTTCTGAGCAGTAGATCTCAGTAGTAGTCTTAAAATATTCAGTGAAACCATGTGGAAAACAGATGTGCTGTTATCCGGGCTTTATTGTTCCACTTATAGACCACAGGCAAAGTAGATTTAGCAGAATCCTTAAGGGTGGTAGGATTTTTGGAATGGTAAATGAGCATTGGCTTCAACTTGAATGTCACCAGCTGCATTAGCCCCTAACAAGAGGGTCAGTATATTCTTTTAGGCAGGCACTAACTTCTCTCTAGTTATGAAGGTCCCAGATGACATCTTCTTCCAATAAGAAGCTGTTTTGTCTACATTGAAAAATCTGTGTTTAGCAGAGCCACCTTCATCAGTTATCTTAGCTAGAGCTGGATAACTTGCTGCAGCTTCTGTATCAGCACTTACTCTTTCCTCCTTGCACCTTTATATTGTGGAGATGGCTTCTTTCCTTAAAACTCATGAAAAACCTCTGCTAGCTTCTGCATCTTTCTTGTTCCTTTCAGTCTCCATAAAATTGAAGAGAGTTGGGGTTTTGCTCTGGATTAGGTTCTGGCTTAAGGGAACATTGTGATTGGTTTGATCTACCCAGGGCACTAAAACTTTCTCCATATCAGCAGTGAGGCTAATTTGCTTTCTTATCATTCATGTGGTCAGTGGGATAGCACTTTTAATTTCCTTCAAAAACTTCCTTTGCATTTGCAACTTGGCTAACTGGCATAAGAGGTTTCACTTTCAGTTTATTTTGGCTTTCAATATGCCTTTCTCACTAAGCTTAATTATTTCTAGCTTCTGATTTAAAGTGAGAGAGAGAAAACGACTCTTCACTTGGACACTTAAAGGCCACTGTAGGGTTATTAATTAGCCTTATCTCAGTATTGCTGTGTCTCAGAGAACAGAGTGGTCTGAGGAAAGAGATGGGGGATAGTCAGTTGGTAAAGCAGCCAGAACACACACAACATTTGTTGATTCAGTTCATGTCTTATATGAGCATGGTTTGTGGTGCCCTAAAGCAATTGCAAGAGTAGCATCAAAGATTGCTGATCACAGATCATAACAAATATTTATTATATGAAAAAGCTTGAAATGTTGTGAGAATCACCAAAATGTGACACAAAGTCATGAAGGGAGCAATTGCTCTTGGAAAAATGGCACTGACAGATTAACTTGGTACAGAGTTGCCATAAACCTTCAATATGTAGAAAACACAATAAATCTGTGAAATGCAGGAAAATGAGGTAGGCCTGTATATGTAATTAAAGCTATTACAAATAATAAGGGAAACAACTCTATATGGAAGAAAAGTAGAATATGTTTATTTTGGTTAAAAAATGGTATGAGGGATGGAGATGCATTTTTATTGAAGGAAAAGGAAGTAATTTTATCTTAAAGAAATGCCGATTATTTTTGAATGCAAAAGAGAACAACTGACAAACTAAAATAGGCATTAAAATGTATAGAAGTTTTAGGAAGAATCAATATTGTCAAAATGACTATATTACCCAAGACAATATACAGATTCAATGCAATCCCTATCAAATTACCAATGGTATTTTTTGCAGATCTAGAATAAAAATTCTTAAAATTTGTATGGAAACACAAAAGACCTCGAATAGTCAAAGCAGTCTTGAGAAAGAAAAACGGAGGAATCAGGTTCCCTGACTTCAGACTATACTATAAAGCTACAACAGTAGTCAAAACAGCATGGTACTTAGGACTTCCCTGGTGGTCTCGTAGTTAAGACTCTCTGCTCCCATTGCAGGGGGCCTGGGTTTGATCCCTGAGCTGGGAACTATATCCCACATGCTGCAACTAAAAATCCTGCAGGCCACAATGAAGATCTGGAACAGCTAAAATTAATTTTTTAAAAAATTAAAAAAAAATTTTTTAAATTTCCCTTTCCTTAACAAAAAAACAACAAAAAACTAAAAACTAAAACAGTGGTACCAGCATAAAGAAAAACATAGATCAATGAAACAGGATAGAAAGCCCAGAAACAAAGCTATACACCTATAGTCAATTAATTTATGACAAAGAGGCAAGAATATACAATGGAGAGAAGATGGTCTCTTCAATAAGTGGTTCTTGGGAAACTGGACAACCACATGTAAAAGAATGAAATTGCAACATTCTCTTACATGATATACCAGAATAAACTCAAAGTGGTTTAAAGACCTAAATGTAAAATTCAATGCTATAAAATTTTTAAGGGGAAACATAGGCAGAATACTCTTTGACATAAATTGCAGCAATATCTTTTTGAATCCACCTTCTAGAATAATGAAAATAAAAACAAAAATGAACAAATGCGACCAAATTAAACTTAAAAGCTTTTGCACAGCAAAGAACACCATAGACAAAATGAACAGACAGCCCACAGAATGGGAGAAAATATTTGCAAATGATGAGACCAACAAGGGACTGATCTTCAATATACACAAATAGCTCATGCAGCTCAATTAAAAAAAAAAAAAAAAAAGGCCAGTGCGCGACTCCTAGTGACCCCATGGACTGCAGCCTACAAGGCTCCTCCGCATGGGATTTTCCAGGCAAGGGTACTGGAGTGGCTTGCCATTGCCTTCTCCGAATCAAAAAATAGGTAGATCTAAATAGACATTTCTCCAAAGAAGACATACAGATGGCCAAAAAGCACATGAAAAGATGCCCAACATCACTATTAGAGAAATGCAAATCAAAACTACAATGAGGTATCACCTCACAATAGTCAAAATGACCTTCATCACAAAGTCTATAAGCAATACATGTTGGAGAGGGTGTGGAGAAAAGGGAACCTTCCTGCACTGTTGATGAGAATGTAAATTGGTGCAGCTGCTATGGAGAACAGTATGGAGGCTCCTTAAACCACTAAAAATAGAACTATCATATGATCCAGCAATTACACAACTGGGAATATTTCAAGAGAAAAATCATAATTCAAAAAGAAACATGCACTCCAGTGTTCATTGCAGCACTATTTACAATAGCCAAGACAAAGAAGGAACCTAAATGTCCATCTCAGAGGAATGGATAAAGAAGATATGGTACATATATGCAATAGAATACTACTCAGTCATGAAAAAGACTGAAATAATGCCATTTGTGGCAACATGGATGGACCCAGAGATTGTCATTCTAACTGAAGTAAATCAGAGAAAGAAAA
Source organism: Antilocapra americana (assembly GCA_007570785.1). Classification (NCBI taxonomy): domain Eukaryota; kingdom Metazoa; phylum Chordata; class Mammalia; order Artiodactyla; family Antilocapridae; genus Antilocapra; species Antilocapra americana. The sequence goes on along the minus strand of ML662449.1, from coordinate 14,065,422 downwards.
ATATCATTTATATGTGGAATCTAAAAAAAATGATACAAATGAGCTTATTTACAAAACAGAGAGTCATAGAATTAGAAAACAAACTATGGTTACCGAAGGGAAAACATGGGGTGGTGGTAAATCAGGAAACTGGGAATAACATATACACACTTCTATATATAAAATAGATCACCAACAAGGACCTACTATATAGAATGGGGAACTCAATTCTATATTCTTGTAATAACTTATAATGGGAAAAGAATCTGAAAAGAATAGATATATGTATATATAAAACCAAATCACTTTGCTATACACCTGAAACTAACAATGTAAATCAACGATCTTCCAATATAAAAGAAAAACGTTTTTTAAAGGATAAGGAGTTTTGTAAAAGTGGAATCTTGAAAAAGGAATTTTATGTATGATCAAGCTAAATAAGACTAAATACATTTATTATTTGGATCTTTGAAAGTTTGAAACTTGAAGGTTCGTGTACTTACTGTAGTCTTATTATGGTTATTTTTGATTAAAAATTAGGGTAATTATAAGAGATAGATTTTTTCAGTAGAAGCTATATTGTATACTTATGAATATTAAATTCTAGTTCTGTTAGTTGTCTTTCAGCTTTGTTTTCTACCTGTAAACTGACTAGACCTTAAAATTCTAGTTTCTTCCAATATCTGGCTACAACTTTCCAAACTATGTTTCCAATTTATCTCCTACCCTATGAAAACTAATACCATCCTTTTTCTGAAGCCATGTAAATTAAGGTTGGACAATGTGATGTAAACTTTAGAGAAAACAGTCCAGCAGCTTGTGTATGGACAGTCTTCATGCCTGTTGCTATATGGCAACAGAAAGAACACGAGACATTCAAACTACAAACCAGGAAAAGAACACGAGAAACCAGGAAAACCTATCAGATTACCACTACTTGTTGTCACTCCATCTAAAGATGCTTCAAACCTAACATTTAGAAATCATCCTGACTTGCTATCTTCAAAACTCAGAAACTCGTTCATAGTTTGTTCCAATTATTAACCATTGTTTTTCCTTTGTTTCCATGTAAATGCCTCATCAGATACCTGGTTGATCATCCAATTGTAGGCTTAAACTTGGGAGCCCACCTGCATCAATGCCTCCTGAATTGAGGTTAGCTGATCTGACCTGTTCTCAGGGCTACAATACTGGTTTATTGAGATATGTAACAATCTACCATTCAGCTATCAATCTATTCTACTCTCTATAATAAATTCAGCTTTTAATTATGAAACTTCCAGAGATATTTCAGGAGAGGGAACTGATGGATCTCCTGATAGGTGATCAATATTGGCATATTGACGATTTTAAAGTTACTTGAGAAACAGTGCGTGCAAAGAAAGATATAGTTCTTCCTCTGTCCCCTTGAAAACAGGAAATAAATTTCCCATGTGAAAGGTGTCTTCCCTGCACCAGGAGGTAGAGAGACATCCTTATCATCAGAGACAGGGAGTTCAAGGCCAGAAGGCTTGTAAACAAACTGCTGCATTTCCTCACTGTGCTGTGTGCTGTGCTTAGTCGCTCAGTCATGTCTGACTCTTCACAACCACATGGACTGTAGTCCACTAGATTCCTCTGTCCACAGGGATTCTTCAAGCAAGAATACTGGAGTGGGTTGCCTTGCCCTCCAGGGGATCTTCTGCAACCCAGGGACTGAACCCAGGTCTCCCTCATTGCAGGCGGATTTTTTACCATCTGAGCCACCAAGGAAGCCCAGGAACACTGGAGTGGGTAGCCTATCCCTTCTCCAGGGGATCTTCCCTACTCAGGAATTGAACTGGGGTCTCCTGCATTGCAGGCAGATTCTTTACCAGCTAAGCTACCAGGGAAGCCCTCATTTCTTCACTACTTAGTACATAAACCTAAGTATGTTTGTCTTGTCAGTTCTTTACAGACTTACTGTTTCTTTGTCTAAGAGGTATATAAGCAGCTTGCTTTGGTCACTTTTTGGGTCTCATAGCTATGTATATTATGATCTCTGTACATATGAAGTTAAATTTGTTTTTTCTTCCTATTAACCTGCCTTGTGTCAATTTAATTATTGCACCAGCCAAAAGAACTAAGAGGGGTAGGGGGAAATTTTCCGCTCATTGATGTAGGGAAAGCTATTGATGTTTCCCAACACCAACCTGTCTGGAGAAACAGGTGAAGAGTTTTTTGAATGAGGGGCTGGGCTGTACAGGTCCATGAAATGACCCCTGAGCTTAGCTCAGGCTTAGCAAGGCTCATGAGGACCAAGAGGCCTGGATGGGTGGAGGGGATGGTTTCTACAGTCTCTGGATCCAGCCCTGAGTACCCAGGGCATCCAGCACTGTGCCTCCTTCTAGCACCAGCAATGACTACCCCACCCACTCCCATGCAGACTTTTGGGGGTTGATTACTCATATTTCATCCAGTTTGAGATATCATCAACTATAAACTGTACCATTTTTTATGTATGACTAAGCAAGAAAAACTGCTGAAGAGGGAGACTCCACATCAGAGCTGGGACACCAGAGATTAAGAAATTTTCCCAAAGAAGAGACTGGCTGCAAACATGCATGTCTTAATCCTGGTACTATGTGGAAGGAGAAAAAATAATTCTGAGAATCTGAATCACAAGTCTGTCCTCGTTCAGGTTTGATTTCACTCTTAAGTATGTTCTAGAAATATTCCAGTACTTTGGTCCTGATGTGAAGAGCTGACTCACTGGAAAAGACCCAGATGCTGGGAAAAACTGAAGGTAGGAGGAGATGGGGATGAGAGAGGATGAGATGGTTGGATGGTATCACCAACCCAATAGTCATGAGTTTGAGCAAACTCCAGAAGATAGTGAAGGATAGGGAAGCCTGGCATGCTGCAGTCCATGGCGTCACAAAGAGTTGGATGTGAGCGACTAAAAACCAACAAATGTTCTAGAATAGTCAAGCAGAAAGTTAACTTAAGGTCATTTCATGTTGGTAGTGCCTCAGAAGGGACTGCCAAACACACATCCTCTCCTGGAGAACTGGGCTGCTTTCCTGGCCCTCATAGGATACCATCGATTTTAAGACACATCCCAATTTCAGTGATGTTGAATGTGCAGAAATGTGTTCCTCAGAATTAATAATATTTATGGGCATGAAACAGATGTGCTGCTGGCTGCACTGGTGATCAGTTCACCTGGATTTGCCTGGAACTTTCCTGGTTTTAGTCTGGAGTCATCTTTCCATTTAACTCTCTCAGTCCTGGACCAAGGTTGACCCCTCTACCTACCTCAGTCCTCTGCTGGGGTTGTCTCCTCTGGTCTAGGGGCCTGGTCTGCTACCCGCACCCTTGCCCAGAGGTAGGCTAATTGCACCAGGCTATGGACCCCTGACCCAGGGCTTTCTGCCCACAGGTCAGCCAGCATATAGGAGTTGAGGGCAAATGCAGAAGGCTGAGAGAATGGAAATCTGAACTTGGGAATCTAAAGACCTGAGACCACGCACTAGGCCTCGCCTTGCTGTCAGGTTCTCTTGGGTTCCTGTGCACTGAAAAGTTGCAATAAACTCTCCCTCTTATTTATTTACTTTTTGGAGGGTTAAGGAGTTAACTTCAGTATGTTTTTGGCCCTTCTGGCTTAAGGGGTCCCTCCTGAGGCTGGAAGGCTGTTCTGCTAGGCTTTTTAGAATCTACATGTCTGTCCTAGGAGCTGTGAAGAGGGGACCAGCGATGCCTGTCAGTGGGTCTGAGTGCCCAGGGCACAGGCACTCCTCAGGCTCAGGTGTATAAATTAAGCAGAAGTAGCACGAGCTCCATCCAATGTAATTAGCAGAGTGACATGAATTATTTCCTAAACAAAGGCCAAGAGAACAGCTAAACAGTCTGTTTTATCTATGTACTAAATAACTGTACTTGGAGATGTATTTGTTTCCAAGCTCATTTTCACATGTTTTCCATTTTCTCCTCCCCCTACTTCATCACATCAGGAGACTTCTCCAGGGAGGAATTGTGTCTCTTTTCTCTTATTTGCCGCAAATAGGACCCAGCACAGATGCATATTTTCCTGTGAGCTTCCCAATGACAGGCTTCCCTTGTGGCTCAGCTAATAAAGAATCTGCCGGCAATGCAGGAGGCCTGGGTTTGATCCCTGGGTTAGGAAGATCCCCTGGAGAAGGGAAAGGCTACCCACTCCAGTATTCTGGCCTGAGAGTTCCATGGACTGTATAGTCCATGGGGTCGCAAAGAGTCTGACATGATTGAGCGACTTTCACTTCACTTCACTTCCCCCATGACAGGGAGTAGATCTTTGCGGCTTGCTAACACTGAGAACGATCATGGCACCTAATAAGTTCTCAGTGAGTGAGTATGGAACTGAGGTGAGCTTTAGACTCAATATACCTGAGCTGTGTGGATGGAGCTCTTCATCCATTCATTCACTGAGTATTCAATGAACTATGATATGCCAAGTATTATAGTAGGCCAGGAGTATTCAGTGATGAATGAGACAGATGCTGTTCCTGCCTCCATACACCTTATACTCTAATGGAAGTTCAGACAAAAACTTAATAAGCAGACAAATAATAAAGTCCTAAATTATGATAAATGCTATGAAAGGTGGCAGACATAAAATGGTTAGGGAAGACCCTTCTCAGGTAGTGACAACTGTCAGGAAGGAAAAACTTTTCCTCTTCCCTCTTGGGTTTAGTAATAGGGGCCTGTGAATTAAAGTGACAAAAAAAGAATTAGTGAGAGAAAAGACAGAATTTTATTCTTGTACGTATGCAGGAGTTCACGAAAAATGTGACTCAAAGGGGCTGTTACCATTTAGGACTTATATAGTATCTTAACAGAGGAAGGAAAGAGGGAGAAAAGCATTTATGGGAAAATATATGACTTTTAGGAAAGATATACGAGCCTCGAACAGATGGGAGAGGTGATATAGTTTTGTGACAACGTCTAAGATTTCTTATCGCCTTGCAACTTCTGTCTGAGTGAAAGAAGTCAATCTTTCCTGGTGCAAAAGTCTTAGGGAGAAGATTTATGACAGTTGAGTTCTGTTCTGTTTTTTTTTTTAATTAATTTATTTTTTAATTGAAGGATAATTTCTTTACAGAATTTTGTTGTTTTTCTGTCAGACCTCAACATGAATCAGTAATATGACAGTTGAATGCTTTGGAGAGGCTCTTCTTTTAGGAAGAGAAAAGGAGTTCAGGAACAAACTTTTTCAGCATAGTATATTCCAGACCCCTTCACTGTGAAGGTGGAATCTCAAAGGGTGAGAAGGAGCTGGCCTCATACTCCTGAGTCAGAGTGTGTTCTAGGCAGAGGGACTGTGGGCAGAGTCCCTGGAGTGGGAAGGGCTTTCTTCCCAGAATATAAGGAACAGGAAGAGAAGAAAGAGTAGATTTAGAACAGGAAGGCATTTCATACCATGAGCTGGGTTTGGGAGATCGTGGCAGGATTTATGAGCTCTGGTATTTTGTGGTGAGCTTTTTAGAAGCCACGAGCCTCGTGATTGTCTGTGAGGCCTCCACTCCCAGATGAGGAAGCCCAAGGCAGCTTCTCTGTGGATTGCAAAACTTTACAGTTGGAAAGACCCTAAGCAGTGACAGGTTCCACTTTATTTTACAGCTGTGCCCTCTATGGGCCCCTGCAGCCCTCCTCACTGTGAAGCCTCCCCAGAGCACACCTGCGATGCAGGAGCAAAGGCCCAATATGCCTTCACCGACCGAGCCACATGGCCGGACTCAGCTCAGTGATGGACATAGAAGCAGGTAACGGGTGAATTCATGAGCAGTCACTGGGTGCCCTGGACCTGGCGCTGAGCTGTTAGAGATGCCCTTACCTCATGTTTACCCAGGACTTTGTGCTTGTCAAGGTGGTTTCAAACAAATTAAATCTTGTGTGCTTCTCTGCAGCCCTGTGAGGGCTACATGATGGGTGAAAGAGCTCTGGCCTTGGGGTGGGGACAGCTGGGCCTGGATCCCAGCTTTCCTTCTTGTAAGAAGCGTGATCTTGTGAATGTTACCTCTCTTCTCTGAGCCTTACTTTTCTTCAGCTGTAAGGTGGGATCCTGGTCTCCACAAGGATCCAGAGAACCTGTGTGAAGTACTGTTGGGGTGCCAGTACACAGCAGGTTCTGCTACAAGCTAAGGTGTTGCTGCCGTGAGAGTGTTTTGAGAGATAGGTCCCATTCGATAGAGGAGGAAACCAGTAAACAGACCCCCCATTGTCTCACTGAATGTTCACCACCAGCTATCAGCTGAGGATGAGCAGAGTCAAGCAGCTTGGCAAGGTCACTGAGTACAGAAGGTGCCAGCTGGAGCCAGCTCTGAGTCACTTGTGTGGGGTAGGGCAGGGGTGGGTCGGACCACCTAAAGCTTCAGAGGAGGGGATGTTACACTACCTCACTGTGCTTTCCTTCCTCACGGTCACTGCCATCTCAGACCCTCTGCCCTAAGGTACCTGCAGGGCTAGGGAGGGTTCCTGTCATGGATACCCCACGTCTGTTCAGGTAGGGCAGTCATGTCCTCTTCCTTTCTCCTGGGTGCCTTAACCTTCTGATCAAGTGTTGAGCTTGCCTGAGTATCCTTGCTCCCTGGCGAAGGCCAAGAGTGAACCAGGGTCTGAGCACAGAGGCTCAGAGCCAGAGGCCAGTGGTGGCCTTAAAAATATGCGCAGGAATGAATTCTAAGCCAGGATAGCTTTTTTCCCCCCTCTCTTAAAGTCATTCTTTATTAAATACCTTTTCAAAAAATTTTAAAAATGGACATGTACACAATGAAACTATTCAAAGGAAAAAAATCAAACTAAAACAACTCTCACCTGATCCACTGTCCCTCAGATGATCAATGTTAATTGCTTGTGCATCAGCTTTCAAAACTTTCCCTATACTCATTATTAGGGACTAAATTGTGCCCACCCCCACAATTTGTCCCTAACCCCCAGTGTGTTTATTTGGAGATGGAGTCTATAAGGAGGTAATAAAGGTTCAGTGATGGTTTGAGAATGGAGCCTTCCAGAGCAGAGGCCATGTGAGAGGATAGCTATGTACAAGCCAGGAAGAGAGGCCTCACCACAAACAAACCTGATGGCATCTTTGTCTTGGACTTCTGGCCTCCAGAACCGCGTTTCTGTTGTTTAAGCTACCCAGTTTGTAGCAATTTGTTGTGGTAGCCCTAGGAGACTAATACACTCATGTAACCTGGATGAAAAGATCCAGACACAAGGAGGAGAGCTTTTTTTTTTTTTTTTTTTCTAACATCAAACCCATTTTGTATTGGGGTGTAGCAGATTTAACAATGTTGTGAAAATTCCAGGTGAACAGTGAAGGGACTCAGCCATATAATCATTCTCCGCCAAACCCTCTCCCATCCAGGGTGGCACATAACACTGAGCAGAGTTCCATGTGCTGTATAGAGTAGGTTTTTGTTGGTTATCCATTTTAAATATAGCAGTGTGTACATGACCTTCCCAAAGTCTTCAACCATCCCTTCCCCACTGCCGGCAACCATGAGTTCATTTTCTAAGTCTGTGAGTCTCTTTCTATTTTGTAAGTAAGTTCATTTATATCTTTTCTTTTTAGATTCCAGATATAAGGAATGTCATGTGATATTTCTCCTTTTCTGTCTGACTTACTTCACTCAGTATGACACTCTCTAGGTTAATCCATGTTGCTGCAAATGGCCTTATTTCATTCTTTTTAATGGCTGAGTAATATTCCATTGTATGTATGTACCACATCTTCTTTATCCATTGCTCTGTCGATGGGCGTTTAGGTTGTCTCCGTGTGTTATCTATTGTAAAGTATTGCAATGAACATTGTGATGCAAGTATATTGTTGAGCCATGTTTTTCTCTGGATATATGCCCAGGAGTGGGATTGCAGGGTCATATGGTAGCTCTATTTTTAGTTTTTCAAGGAACCTCCATAGTGTTATCCATAGTGGCTGTACCAATTTACATTCCCATCAACAGTGCAGGAGGATTCCCTTTTCTTCACACAGAGAGGGTGTTTTATTTGTTGTTCATTTGAGCAGAAATGGGATCATCCTATAATTATATTACTGTGGAGCTAGCTTTTCCCATTAACGCAATGTAAAGGCCATCTGGCTCCTTACTCACATCCACCTCCAGTTCGATTATGGCATCCACAGCCCCTGTTCCTCTTCAAAACCTATCCAGAATCCCATTGCTTCTCCCAGCTGACTGCTTCCACCTTGGTGTGAGCGCCACCCTCTCTCTCTCAGGGCAGCAGCCTCTTCATTCTTATCTGCTTCCAATCTTGCCCTCTTTGGTCTACTGTCCTCACAGTAGCCAGAGGGATCCTTTAAAACCGTAAGTCAGGGGTCTTCCCTGGTGATCCAGTGGTTAAGAATCCACCTGCCAATGCAAGGACAGATCCTACACGCCATGGGGCAGCTAAGCCCAGTCACCACAGCCATTGAGCCTGTGCTCTAGATCCCATCAGCCACAGCTACTGAAGCCCATGCGCCTAGAACCCACGCTCCACAAGAGAAGCCACTGCAATGAGAAGCTCGTGCACCACAAGTAAACAGTAGCTCCTGCTTGCTATAACTAGAGAAAGCCCACAGGCAGCAATGAAGACCCAGTGCAGCCAAAAATTTTTTTAATTTAATTAAAAAAAACTCCAAATGACCCTAAGTCAGGTCCTATTGCTCCTCAGCTCAAAGCCCTCCAGTGGCTTTTCACCCTGTGTAGAGTAAAACCAAAATTCTCACCAGGGGCCACAAGACCCTATGGTGATCTGGGTGTACACACACTCCCACCAACCCTACCTCTCTTCTCTCTCATCTCACCTGCTCCACCCTGGCCTTCTTGAGCTCTCTGTTCCACCAAGCACACTCCCAAAGCAGGTCTTTGCACTTGCTGTTTCCTCAGCCTCAGAGGCCCTTCCTCCTGGTTGCCACGGAGCCCCTTCCCTCACTTCCTTCCAGACTCTGTCTCCTGACCCACCTTTATCATTCTTTATAGCACTAACTACCATCTGACATATTACTTCCTTATTTGTTTATGGTCTGTCTTTCCTCATTAAGATGTGGATTTCATAAGCAATAAACACTTGTCCTGTTCCCTGCCGTATCTCTAGTACTTAGAAGACTACCAGGTTTACGGCTGATGCTTGGTAAATGTTTAATGAATGACAACATGAATAAATCTCTCCAAGTCGATAGATGTAACAACCTTTTCAACAGTTGCCTAGCATTTGCTAATATGGCTGGACCATGATTCACTTCACCACTATTAATGATGTTTTTCGGTTTTTTCATACTTTAAACAATATTTGTGATAAACATTTTTGCATAGCTACTTTAACATATGGGGCTTCCCTGTTGGCTCAGATGGTAAAGAATCTGCCTGTAAGGCAGGAGACATAAAAGACATGGATTCGATCCCTGGGTCGGGAAAATCCCCTAGAAAAGGAAATGGATACCCACTCCATTATTCTTGCCTGGAGAATCCCATGGATAGAGGAGACTGGCCAGCTACAGTCCATGGGGTCGTAAAGAGCTGGACATGACAGAGTAACTAACACCTACCATTTTAATATATTGGTTCTTTTAATTCTATAGGATATTTTCCCTAAAGCTGGGTTGATGTATCAAGAGATAGGCGTATTTTACATTTAATAGCCATTACCAATTTTCCTTAGTTGCAGTTCATAGGCAAATCCTGAAAAAAAAAGTCCTCAATCATTTCCCCAAACTGAGGCCTGGGTAAGATTGCCCTTAGGTCAGGAAAGGGGAGCTCTGTCCTAGGCCTGTATACTTTAGAGGCCTTTGTATGTCACAAACACAAAAAATAAAGTTTACTAATGGCCACACAGGACTTTTTCTCACTTGGGATCTTGCAATGGGCACTGGGTTTATGCAGTGTGACTTGCAACCCTGCACATGAAAGCTCGTAATTAACACCGTCTCCACATTTCCTCCTAGTTTCTTGAAACAGAAAACTGCTGAGTCCAAATGCTGTGAAGTCTTGTGGGTTGTATCCCTGCTGACTTAGGAGACAGTCACTACTTTGGAGGTAGAAAGAATTTATTGGGCTGATGTTTGTAGATAAAAGAATCATTTATCGTGTCTCTCCTCTCAGAGGATATGGGTTCAGTAGGTCCTACCATAACCAAATACTATTTTTCAATAGTTCCAGGGGTCCATTTTTTTCTTTTTTTTGGTCTAAGTCTGTAGGCAGTCACAAGTTCATTATTCACAACAGTTGTACATGGTGTCTATGTCAGTTTGTCTACTGCTGTGTAACAAACCACACTGAAACTTGGTGGATTAAAATAACAGCAGTTTATTTTAATTTTGCCATATTAGAGAATTTATATTTTTCTTATATTTGCTCTTGATCCTGGGCTGTGTGCAGCTGGGAAATTTTTCTTTGATCTTCTTTGAGGTCACATAGGCAGCTACTCAACTCAACTGGGACTAGATGGTCCAAGATGGCTTTGTTCACAAGTTTGGCTGGGATGCCTCAGTTCTCCAAATAACCTTTCATCTTCTGGGCTAGAATTTTTTTTTTCACACAGTAGTAGAGATGTTCAAGGAGGGCAAAAACAAAAGCTTCTTAAAGTCCGGACTTGGGAGTTGTACAGTGTTACTTCTGTCTCATTCTGTCTACTAAATGAAGCCTTAAGGAATACCCAGAGTCAAGGTAGGAGGTAGCAGGGATAATAATCTCTATCTCTTGGTGGGAAGCAGAGAAAAAATCATACTGTGAAGGAGCTGGACGCAGGGAAGTGTGATGCATTGGGAACTATTGTGTAAGAATATACCATGGTGTCTGAGGAACATTTTGCCATATTAGAGAATTTATATTTTTCTTATATTTGTGTACATGTGGTTATAGTTGTAAGATATTTGAAGTATAATACAGATGCCTTGCTTTGTTTATTAAGTGGACATCAAACTCCCAAGATTGTAAAGTTTGGTTTTTTTAAATTTTTTTCATGATTTAAGGTCCTGCCTTATTTTTTATGGCTTGGACAGAAATTGTTAAAAATTGCAATCACACAAGAACTCAATAAATGGCAGCTGCTCTTGTTACTCCTGGTTAACAGCAGGACTGAGGATCACACCAATAGTACTAGCATAGAGAAAAACGGTCTAAGATTAAATCAGCAAAAACACATTAAAAAATACTTTCACTACTGAATCACATTTCAAGAGCATTTTATTTTCTTCAAATAAATTAAAATATTTCCCATGACCAAGGCACTATACTGGACATTAAATAACAACAAGAACAACACGTGGGCTTCCCTGGGGCTCAATGGTAAAGAATCCACCTGCCAATACAGCAGACAAGGGTTTTGATCCAGGAAGATCCCACATGCCACGAAACAACTAAGCCCCTGTGCCACAACTATTTAGCCTGTGCTCTAGAGCCCGGGATCCGAAACTACTGAAGCCCATGCAGAGTCTCTGCTGCATAACAAGAGAAGGCATTGCAGTGAGAAGCCTTCGCACTGCAACTAGAGAGTAGGCCCTGCTCCCGCAACTAGGAAAAGCTTGTGTGACAGTGACGACCCAGTACAGCCAAAAAATAAATAAAAATAATCAATTAAAAAGAAAAAGAACAACAATTAACAGTAGCACACAAGGGTTCTGTGCTTAATATACACTGGGCCTTATGCTGAGCCCTGTCCAGTCACGGTCTCAGGCCTCACAAAAATCCTGTAAGATGTTCTCGCTTATTGTACCGATTTTTGGATGAGAAAACTGAAGCCTGGAGGGATTAAGCACCTTAGCCAAGGTCACAATTAGTGGCAGAACTGGGACTTCATTCCTTGTGTCTTTGACTCTGATTTTAACCAGTAAACCATGTGTAGTGCATTTTGATTGGATCCTACAACAAAATCGTGAGCAGGGTAGAGATCACCTCTGTATGAAGAACGCAGCCCCCATATGCAAGTATAAAACATTTAAATAATATCTGGCCCATAGTAATGGGGGTGGATCACAATTAAACTGTGGAAAATTCTGAAAGAGATGGGAATACCAGACCACCTGACCTGCCTCTTGAGAAATCTGTATGCAGGTCAGGAAGCAACAGTTAGAACTGGACATGAAACAACAGACTGGTTCCAAATTGGAAAAGGAGTACGTCAAGGCTGTATATTGTCACTCTGCTTATTTAACTTATATGCAGAGTACATCATGAGAAACGCTGGGTTGGAGGAAGCACAAGCTGGAATTAAGACTGCTGGGAGAAATATCAATAACCTCAGATATGCAGATGACAACACCCTTATAACAGGAGAGTGAAAAAGTTGACTTAAAGCTCAACATTCAGAAAACTAAGATCATGGCATCTGATCCCATCACTTCATGGCAAATAGATGGGGAAACAGTAGAAACAGTGGCTGACTTTATTTTTCTGGGCTCCAAAATCACTGCAGATGGTGATTGCAGCTATGAAATTAAAAGACGCTTACTCCTTGGAAGGAAAGTTATGACCAACCTAGACAGCATATTGAAAAGCAGAAACATTACTTTGTCAACAAAGGTCCATCAAGTCAAGGCTATGGTTTTTCCACTGGTCATGTATGGATGTGAGAGTTGGCCTATAAAGAAAGCTGAGCACCGAAGAATTGATGGTTTTGAACTGTGGTGTTGGAGAAGACTCTTGAGAGTCCCTTGGACTGCAGGGAGATCCAACAAGTCCATCCTAAAGGAGATCAGTCCTGGGTGTTCATTGGAAGGATTGATGTTGAAGCTGAAACTCCAATACTTTGGCCACTTGATGTGAAGGACTAACTCATTGGAAAAGACCCTGATGCTGGGAAAGATTGAGGGTAGGAGGAGAAGAGGATGACAGAGGTTAAGATGGTTGGATGGCATCATCGACTCAATGAACACGACTCTGAGTAAACACTGGGAGTTGGTAATGGACAGGGAGGCCTGGTGTGCTGCAGTGCATGCGGCCGCAAAGAGTCAGACACGACTGAGTGACTGAACTAAACTGAGCTGAATGGGTGCTCAATAAAAATTTCTGTTATTGTTAAAAAAATAATCTGTCAAACTAGTCTCACAAAAATAAAATCATTTGCATCTTTTATGCTCCTTGACCAAAAAAGCAAAAATACACAAGTGTCCTCCTCTCTATGACAGTGGAGGAAAAGAATTAAGCTCAAATTCCTGTAAGTTAACATATGAAAAACATGTTGCTAGGTGGAGGGAGAGGAGTTCTTCTTTTTTAAAATCTAAGGTCTCTTTCATTAGAATTAACCAGTAAAACCAATATATTTTAACAGATTGATTGATTTCAAAGAGCTACTACTCTGACTGGTTTAGTAAGATGCAGAATATAGTTCAGGAACTTTTGAAGAAAAAATAAAAAGTCCATCCAAAATACCATCAATTTCATCCTATAGATTCAACTCTACCTTAGAATGAAGTTTAGATAATTTGACTGGATCAAGATCAACTAAATGCTAGACTGCTGAGGGATTCTTAAGACCAATCTGTTCAACAGACTCAACCTCTTCTTTCATTGGAATAGGTAGAAAATGGAATCATTCCAGCAAATGGAGAAAGAGTACCTCTCATGGACCAGAATATCACAGCAGATTAAGTTGTACTCAGATTTGCAGAGAATATTCTTGAGATCATGTTCTCTGATCTTGGCCAGCTGATGACTGAGTTTCCTGATGGGACCTGTCAGGACCATCTTGTCCTGCTTGACCAGCTGCCGTTGGAGAATTCTCAAGTTTTATTTTTTTAAAAATATTTTATTTACTTATTTGACTGCACCAGGTCTTAGCTGCAGGACATGGAGTCTTCGATCTTCGTTGCAGCATGTGGAATCTAGTTCTGCAACCAGAGAGCAAACCTGGGCTCCTTGCATTGGGTGCATGGAGCCTCAGCCACTGGATGACCAGAGAAGTTCCTGAAGTTTTAATAATAATATTCAGTAGGATTTAATTGAAAAGTAAAATATATAAATAAATAATTCATCTTTATTTAAATACTTCTGATTTAAAGTTTTATACTTATTAAAGTTGTTGTGTTTTGCTTTGTAATATTAATAAACTTGAATGTTTTAGAAGAGTGATTTTATTTTGTAAACTCTTAGATCACTGGGAATGAGTACAAAGTTGAGTTGGGATCAATTTAGAAAATATGACAGTGCAACTCAAAAAGACAAAGCCAGAAAAGGAAAGCCAAAAAGGTAATCTGCTTAAATTTTTACAAACCAAAAACACTGAACATGAGTAATTTTCTGTTGAGGCAGTTCCTCATAAAATATGTGAGCAGAGAACTTCACAAATTATCGAATGTACTTTTTATTATTACTATTCAGTCCATGGGGTCTCAAAGAGTTGGACATGACTGAGTGACTAAGCACACTTATTATTGCTAATTAAAAACTGCAAATGAGCAAGAAAAATATTCTCATCAAATTCATTACTTAAGGGATTTCCTTGATGGTCCAGTGGCTGATTCCACACTCCCAATGTAAGGGACCCCGTTTCGATCCCTGGCCAGGAAATTAGATCCCCCTTGCCACAACTAAGACCCAGCACATCCAAATACATTTTTTAAAAATTCATGACTTGAACAAGTTGAATGAAATCCATGCAACTTTATATCTTTTACTAAATGAAGATTTACTTACAGAATGAGAATGTACTTGACTTCCATTTGCACTTGAGAGACTTAGGGGTGGGTCGTGAAAATGTGCCCCGTTAGCCTCTCTCCAGAGTCTATTCTCAGATGAGGCAGGAGAACAGGGCAGAGTCATTCCTGGAAGTCTGTGCGTGTCAGACTCTTCAGGAGGGATGCGCCTCCTGGGACACTCTGGGCTCCTGGTGGGGCTGGAGAAAGAGCCAAGCAGACTCCTGCCAGAGGGTGGGTCCTGAGGTCCCGATGTCTGATGCTCCTGCCCCCTACCTACTCTGCACCCCTGGACTAGGTACCAGTGTCACCTCTGGAAGTAAAGGCAGCTGCTTTTCTGTTTCCACTTTTCTCCTAACACAGGGGGCCCAGAGCCCTATTTACCCACAGGAACCACCGCAAAATGACAGTCCCTGTCAGATCTGGTACGTCTAGTAACTGGCACAAGTCACCCAGTATAGTGCTGGAGCATCAGTGCAAAGGGAGGAAATAGAACAGGTTCCTCATCCCTGGACTGAGGCAATGGAGGCCCAGAGTGGGAAGAGATTTCTTCAAGATCACATAGCTCTTCAGCAGCAGAACTAAGATTCCCAAAGTCCAGTTTAGACTCTTCCATTGTGTGAATTAGTACTACTGAGCTGTTTTCACATCTTGGTAGAAGCTTGTTGTTTTGGTTTTCCCCTTTCTCATAAGACAGCTCTAGCTTGATAATTAGTAAATGTCCACAGGCTCAGGGATTTGGGTAAATCTATGGATTAGACTATGAAAATGTTAAATAAATATAATGACAGTCTTCCTTTTCTAGGACCCTCTGCTTCCTGAAGCCATCCCACATCCAGTCATTAAACCTTGTAGGAGACTTTTGCTCAGTCTGGGATGTGGGTTACACTTTCAATTGCATAGATTTCGAACCAAAGTTAGGGAGTCATAAAAAGACCTCAGTATCTTCTTATGACATTTGAAAAGTATCTAGACTCCCTGATTTTTTTCTTATTAAAAAATGTGTTTAGCTGCACTGGGTCTTAGTTGTGGCATGTGTGATCTAGTTCCATGACCAGGGATCAGACCCAGGACCCCTGCATTAGGAGCGTGAAGTCTTAGCCATTGGACCAAGAGGGAAGACCCAGACTCCCTGATTTTTAATAGCAGAAGTTTGGAAATAAGTTTAATTGTCCACCAAAAGAGGACTGATGAAATAGCTTATCCTACAAACACACAGCAGCTTACTACAGAACCATTAAAAAAAGAAATGACACAAGAGCTTTTACCTTCTCCATTTGCCTAAAAAGAAAGGATTTCCCCTTTTATAGAGGAAATTTACAGTTATGAAGGAAATTTCCGTTTGTGAAGATGTCTCCATTCCAAAAAGAAAGCTACTTTAGAGACAATGCTTATCACCTGAGGCTCTTAACTACTAACAAGACAGTTTTATTTACCTTACCCCTCACCAAATTTCCCATATATAAGATCATGTCATCTGTAATCAAAAATAATTTTGCTTCCTTTTCCCCAGTTTGGTTTGAATGCATTTTATTTCTTTTTCTCTCTGGCTAAGACATCTAGTACTACATTGAAGTTCTATGAATTTTCTTTGTAGAAGCTCATCCTGGTTTTAGCACTGAAAGTCCCATGTCCTAGGAAGCTCTCAATCCCTGGAAAACCAGGACAGTTGATCATCCTAGTATTCTTTTACAAGCAATAATGGAATTACCATATTTTCTCTTCCTTTCACTTCCTTTATCAGGAAGCTTTTTCTATAACAATGGTATGCAACCTTGGTGGCATCTAAAGGAGTTTAAAAAATTCTGATGCCTGTGCCTCACCCCCATAGATTCTAATTTAATTGGCTGGGGTGTGGCTTGGGCATTCAGAACTTTTTAAAGCTATTCAGATAGTTCTAATGTTCAACCAAGGTTGAGAACCACTGGTGTACAGAGATATGGAGCTATCTCCAAGATACATTGAGTACAGCATGGTGTGCATAATATACTATCACTATGTATAAGATGGAATAAAGAAAATATTTGTATATTTGCTTTGCATATAAAACTATCTTTGGAATAACATAGAAGGAACTGTTAATATCGGATACTGCCAGGGGTATCAACTAGGAATAGGGAGGGAAACTTTTCACTGTGTACTTTTCTGAACTTGTGAACTATCATCTATTTTTAAGTTATTTTTAAATTCTGTCTCTTTAATCTAGAAAAAAAATTTACTGTCCTGAAAAAGTAAATATATAAATGAATAGACAGTTCAATCTTTTTTTCTTTAAAGCCCTCAAACCACACAAATTTAACACCACCACCACTAGCAACAGTAGTTATGTATAAAAAACTTCCTGAGGAAGGAACTGTAAAATACATTAAATACAAAATTATGTTAATGTAATATATTACATTATAAAATTAAAATACATATTTATAAATATATACAAATATATATGTACATGTGTGTGTGTGTGTTAAGTCTCATTCATTGTGTCCAACTCTTTGTGACCCCGAGGACTGTAGCCTGCCAGGCTCCTCTGTCCATTGAGATTCTCTAGGCAGGAGTACTAGAGTGAGTTGCCGCGCCCTCCTCCGTGGGATCTTCCCAACCCAGGGATTGAACCCATGTCTCTTATGTCTCCTGCATTGGCTGGTGGGTTCTTTACCACCAGCACCACCTAGGAAAAGTGAAGTTGCTCATTGGTGTCCGACTATTTGGAACTCCATGGACTGTGGCCTACTAGCCTCCTCGAAGCTCATGTACATATATATGTGTATGTTATGTGCCCAGGTAACACCAAAAGGAGTTTACTGATAGAATTATAGTGCTTTTGTCTCTTTGATCAAAAAATATGTTAACTATATTCATTACTTTTATAATACAAAGGGGAAAAAAACTTGATAATCATGTTTTACCCTAAAGGTAGAGCTTTTGCTCCCTTGGAAGGAGTCAGCTCTGCCTTGCTAACGTGGTGGCTTTTGCTCCTCTCCCTTTTTTCCTGTGCCTTATGGGATCCTCTTTTCTTGCTCATGAGGAAGCCCAACCCCTGAGGTTTAAAAATCAGCCCAGCTACCTCATGGCCATGGCTGGAGGAGGGCCACCCCTGGAGCCGGGCAGCTGCCAGCAGATGCCCAGACAGACTTCACTGTGTGCCTCCCACAGCATGCTAGGCTGTGTGTGGGAAAAACGATCAGGAGACGGGACTCTGCCAACAAGGCCTGGCCTGTGTGAAGTGGCAGCCAGGACGAATGCACAGAAGCAGGCCTGTCCTAATATTTATGAGGCCAGGAGGAGAGTATTAATAGAGGCCCACATCCCATGTGTCTAAAGATTTAAAAGCTGTAACTCAAGCTACCACACTGTTGACTAAAATATTATCTGTTCTCCTCCTGTAATAAATATAATTTTGAAGCACCAGAGAAGGCCAGGTTTGAATGTGGAGTTCCCTCTGTGATTCCTTGGAGTTCTGTGCTTGGATAAGGCTGTGGCAGGCAGCTTCTAAGACGGTGCCCAGTGAGCTCCATCTCTTACACTCTTGTGTAATCCCCTTCTCTTGAGTGTGGACATGAACCACCACTTACTTCTTTGTTAATTTGTTTTACTTATTTATTGGCTGTGCTGGGTCTTCTTTGCTGCAAGCAGGCTTTTCTCTAGTACCAGCAAGCAGGGGCTACTCTCTAGTATGGTGCACAGGCTTCTCCTCATGGTGAATTCTCTTGTTGCAGTGTGGGCTCAGGCTTCAGTAGTAGTGGTGGGTGGGCTTCATTGCCTCACTGCTTGTGGGATCTTCCTGGACCAGGGATTGAATTGTGTCCCCTATATTGGCAGGCAGATTTTGTTGTTATTGTTGTTAAATATTTATTTATTTGGCTTCACTGGGTCTCAGTTGCAGCTCACGGAATCTTTAGTTGTGGCATGTGGGATCTAGTTCCCTGACCAGAGATAGAACCCCTGGCCCCCTGCATTGGGAGCTCAGACTCTTAGCCATTGGACCACCAGGGAAGAATCTGGCAGGCAGATTCTTAACCACTGGAAAGTCCACATTTATTTATTCTTTAATTGAAGCATAGTGGGTTTTCCATGAATTGCTTCTATCCAATAGAATGTATTAAATGGGATGGGATATCACATCTATGATTAGGTTATATGAGATAGTGGTTTCTCTCTTGCTAGTAGACTCTTTCCCTTCCAGGTTTTGATGAAGCAAGTTTCTGTGTGGAAAGGCCTATGTGACAAGTACACAAGGGTGGTCTTGTCCAACAGCCAGCAAGGAACTAAAGCTTGCAGTCCAATGACCCTAGAGGAACTGAAATTCTGCCAATAGCTACAGTCTTAAAAGCAGATCCCTGGACAGTACCCTGTGAGAGACCCCAAAATAGAGTACCCAGCTAAGCTCTGCCCAGATTCCTAACTCACAGCAATTGTGAGATAATAAATATGTATTAAGTCACTAAGTTTTCGGTAATTTGTTACACAAAAACAGAAAATGAATACAATGACACTGCTGGGAGAGTTGTCCTTCAGTCCCAGCCCCCAGTTAGTTATTCACATTCTCTTCCCATCCCCTCTTTGAGTCTTGAGGGACTTTGTGTTCATTCTTATAGACACCCACTTTTCAAGTCAGTTCTGTCTCCCCTGCTTCCTGCTCCTAGACATCCTTCGGGCCTAGAGGGAAGGCACATCCTAAGCTGGTGTAACCCATGGGAGCAATGCTGCCCTTGAAAGAGTGGGGCAGGGGACGATTGCAGAACCATTCATGCAGGGAATTCCAGGGTCCTAGGTACTCAGTTCAGTTCAGTCACTCAGTCATGTCTGACTCTTTGTGACCCCATGGACTGCAGCACACAAGACCTCCCTGTCCATCACCAACTCTCAGAGCTTACTCAAACTCATGTCCATTGAGTCAGTGATGCCATCCAACCATCTTATCCTCTGTTGTCCCCTTCTCCTCCTGCCTTCAATCTTTCCCAGCATCAGGGTCTTTTCCAAGGAGTCAGTTCTTCGTATCAGGTCGCCCAAGGATTGGAGTTTCAGCTTCAACATCAGTCCTTCCAATGAATATTCAGAACTGATTTCCTTTAGGATGGACTGGTTGGATCTCCTTGCAGTCCAAAGGATTCTCAAGTACTCTCGGGTACTCAGAACATTCTATAAGAGGGGATCCAGGTCCTTGTCCTCTCTCCTCGGGCTCCCAACCCATGGAAAGGGCATGGCTAGAAAAGGGGCAGAGCAAGGCCCTCCAAAGCCCAGGGCAGGGCCAGGGGCCACTCTCGTCCCGTATAAGGCCAGCACTGCCTTCATAAGAAGCCCTGGCCGAGGGCCTGGTGGGTTGGATCAGACCCAGAGTGCTGCTCACGGAGTGTAAATGAACAGAACTACCCCACCTCTGAGGGAAGTCTTCAAAGGGAGCTGTGGTTGAGCTGGATCATAAAGGTGGGATGGCCTCCAGTAAGGCAGCCAGCATTGAATTTTTGGTCCCCAACAAGGTGGTTTCTTTAGGGCAGGATGGTGAGGAGTTTGACTGTAGCTCAGAGAGCATCTGTTAAAATTCTGCTTCTGTACACTGACTGTGTTGTTTGTTGTTCCATCGCTAAGCTGTGTCTGATTGTGACCCCATGAACTGCAGCATGCCAGGCTTCCCTGTCCTTCACTATCTCCTGGAGTTTATGCAAGCTCATGTCTATTGAGTTGGTGATTCCATCCAGCTATCTCATTCTCTGTCATCCTCTTCTCTTCCTGCCCTAAATCTTTCCCAGCTTTAGGGTCTTTCCCTTCCTTTCCTCATAGATGGAAGGGAGAAGTGAATTTATGCAGTTGCTGATATTCTAGTTGGCTCAACAAGCATTGATAGAAACTTTCAGAGCCTGGCTGTAACTCATGTCCTCCTTCCTCAGACTCTGAGAGCCATGATGAGGTGTTAGGAGTGTGGAGGTCTGGCTTCTGTGGTGTCTGCCTTTAAGGAGTGTGCATCAGGCAGGGCACCCAGTCTCTGCTGCTTCCTCTGTGAAGCGGAGCAGTTACTGCTGTCCCTCCAAGGGTGGACCACAGGCCTGCCGCCTCAGATCACCTGGAGCCTGTTTGAAGTACAAAATTTCAGGCCCCACCCCCAACTTACTGAATCAGAATCTCTGGAGCTGGGGCCTGAAAATCTGCCTAACACATTTGTTAGGTGACTTTCCATCCAACAGTTTGAGGATCACTGAGATGGACTGTCAGAGGTCTTCACAGACCTGGCTCCACAGACTCCCCCCACTTCCCCTTGTCTAGGTTCTGATGCAGGAGATATGAGGGCTGGGCCCCCCAAAGCAGCAGAACTGATGGGGTTCTGAGGAGTCATGTTTCACTTCTACTGTTAGAGTTTAGAGACTGCTTGTTATGCTCTGAATGCTTGTGTCTCCTCAAACTTGTATATTGAAATCCTAACCCACAAAGTGATGGTATTAGGAGGTGGGGCTTTGCTCAGGTGCTTCAGTTTTGAGGGTGGGGCCCTCTTGAGTAGGATTAGTGGTTTTATACAGGAGGCTCCCTGCTGTTTTCACCTGGAGAGGAGACCATGAGAAGTCTTCGGCCCTCACCAACCCATGCTGGCTTCCTGATCTCAGACTTCCAGTCTCCAGAACCGTGACATAAAATATCTGTTGTTCCTAAGCCACACAGTGTGTTCTGTTTTGTTATAGCAGCTCAAACAGATGAAGATACTGCTGGGCTGGGGGGCAGGGCCGTCCAGTGCAAAATGAAAATGCAGGGTGCCTTGTTCAAAAGGCAGGAGGAAAGCTGCTTTCTTTTCTCTGTGGTCTTCTTGTCTCATCGTGTGTTTTAAAATTTGCTATTTAGTGTCATGCCCTCTCAGGAAGGGGACACTTTCAGGGTGAGGACAGACCCTCACAGGCTTCTGGGGGTCTGTCTCAACCCCCACCCTTGCTGAGCCTGTGCCCCGGCCCCTGTGGAGGGTACTGCAGCTGATGGGGAGACCTCTGAGCTCTGGCTGGAGCAAAAGTGATTGCAGCTGGAAGAAGGCAGTGCAGCCAGCAGCCCCTGGGGTACTTAGGGTGATTAATGAATGCATTTGGAAATTTCCTCCTGCTTCGGCCTCAGCTGGCACCTGAACTGTGGTCGATGCTGCAGTACATTTCTGTATAATCTCTTTTGACAGCTGGGAGGAGGGCAAACCCACAAGACTAACCCAATTACAGTAAAAAGAGAGATCTGGCTGCTCCCCGCTGACAAGGGGAACACAAGGGCATCCCAATTCAGAGATGTAATGCTTCAGGACCGGCGAGCTGTGAGCACAGCAAGTACTTGCCTGTCCAGCTTCCTGGCATATTTTTACTTCTTGACAAATGGTGCCTGTCACTGTTCAGCCGTGCCAGGGAAGGTGATGTGTAGGGAGCCGAGGGGATTGGGCTCCCTGCACCCCATTACCAGGCCTGTGATGCATCAGCCTGAGAGGAGATGCACAGTGATAAGATTCCTGATCAGGGACTCAGAAAACCTGGGGTCTCCTCTGATTCTCTGTCTCATGGGGTGGCCTTGGGTAGACATTCAGCATGCCCGGCCTCAGTATTCCCATCTGTAACATGGAGGTATTCAATGAGATTATACCCCAGGTCCACCTCTTTCATATTTATATATTTTGTATGATTCATATGATGAAAGTTTGAGAGAGATTTCAGCCTGTGCAGTTAGTTGTACAGGAAGATCATTAAGAATGTAGCACAGAGTGGGATATACCCTGGATGGTCAGTTGGTCACATCACAAAAATGTCATAAAGAATCTGATGCTTGTTTGTTGGCCATGGGGGACCACTGAAGGCATCTTAAGGGGAAAGGGTTATGTTCAGAGGTGAACCTTAGATTAAGTAGAATGCCAAGTTTCAGAACTGAGGATAAAAAAAGCCAGTTATGGGGCTATGCCCAGACATCTTTGCCCTTGGACAGCTCCGCTGCCTTCCTAAGGATGGTCCTAATTCACAACCAACAGGCTGAGTTCTCATTCTGTCTTAATCTCACCATCGCTTGGTTCCGTCATAACCTTGGTTTGGTCATAACCTCACAATCATTGGCATTATCAGACCTCTGCATTTTTGCCAACCAAATGGCTGTGAATTGATATTTCCCTGTAATTTAAATTTGCATTTTCCTGGTTAGTAGTGTGGTTGAACATCTCTTTGTATATTGATTGGATAGTTATGTTCCCTCTTCTGTGAGTTTGTCTGTTTTTTCTTATGTTGTTAAAAAATCCACTCCCCTGCCCCCACCATAGATTCTGGTTACCAATCTTTTGTCAGTTACATGCAGTGCAAATGTATTTTCCCAGATTGTAGTTGGCCTTTTAACTTTGTCAATGGTGACTTTAGAAAAGCAAGCAGATAATTGTAATATAGGTGAATTTATCAACATTTTTATTATACTTATGGTTTGTTCTTTGTTATTATTTTAAGAAATCCTTCTTGCCCTCAAATCATGAAGCTATGTTTGATTTCTCCTCTAAAAGTTTTCATGTTTTCCTTTCATCTTTAGGTCTTTGAATACTGAATTTATTTTTTATATGGTATAAGATAAGGAAGAATCAGATCAGCTCCAGTTTTCTCTCTTTCAAAGGGATACCAAATTGCCCCAGTACCACACAGTGAGTGGTTCAAGGCTCAGCACTGGTGCTCCACCTGGGGGAGGATAATATAAGTGGGGTGCCCACTCTCAGGGGCATGAGGGTCTGCAGCACACAGCGAGCGCTTTCTTCAGTTTTGTGCCCTGAGCGCCTTGCTTGCCTTGTCCTATTCAGGCCCTGAGGTCACTCTCCCTTTCCCTCCAGGGGACCCAGCCTTTGACAGGAAGGCTTGTCCTGATAATATGCACCAGGATTTTGGGTCTCCTGCCCAGGAATGTTGGTTCTCCAGGCAGAAGCATCTTTGTGAAGAGGGAGGGAAAGGAGCCCTGAAATCTCCAGCTGGGGGAGGAGGGATGTCTGGGACTGGAGGGAGCGGGTGGGAGGCAGGAGTGCCGGGACTAGAGCCCCAGAAGTGTTGTTTTCTGAGGCTTCCGGGGCAAGTGGCTGGTGCCTAGAAGCCTTTCCCCTCCATGAGGTCTTGAGTGAACCCTGCAGTGTCAGTGCTGAGGGTCCCACCCCTGCCTTCTCCACAGAATGTGGGAGGTCTTGAGGGCCCCCAGAGGTTTAAGCTACTGCATAGACTTGGAACAGATAACAGAATAGAGAATGGTTTTTTTTCTTTCAATTCTCTTTCAATCCTTCTAATTGTATCTGGGAGAAAGTCTCCCTTTGGTCTGATTTGTCTAATACTTGCTAATCCCTTCTTTTAATTCCTAGAGACTGGACCTCAGGCTTTGCAGCCTTGGTAGCTCTGGTGTCTGTTGTTGTTCAGTCGCTCAGTCATGTCCGATTCATTGTGACCCTATGGAATGCAGCATGCCAGGCTTGCCTGTCCTTCACTATCTCCCAGAGTTTGCTCAAACTCATGTCCATTGAGTCAGTGTTACCATCCAACCATCTCATCTTCTGTTACCTCCTTCTCCTTATCTGACTAGATAGTTAATCACAGTTTTGTTTTCACTGAATTTATATTGGGAGGGCTGTCTTCTATCCTGGCAAGTGATGGCAATTTGCTGTTAGTGATGCTAACAGGAAGTTTCCTTTTTTGATACATGTATTTTGAGCACAGAATTTCACCTAGATATGTAAAGTCACATTTCTGTGTGTATTTGGATAAAGAGAAGTGTGTTGATGGTGGTGATCTCGTGGTTTTTTTTTGTCTTCCTTAAACTTTGTAGTTTGCATTTTTTTACAACGAGCATACATTCTTTACATAATCAGAAAATAACTATTTTTGTTAAGGAAGAAGGAATGAATGTTTAAAGAAACACATTAAGTGTAGAATAACACAAGGACTATGGGTTTGGCGACATAGTGGACAGCCAGGGTAGGGCTCCCTCTGGAAGACTGAAGAAGAGGGAGGAGCAGACTGAACCCAGGCAAAGGACGAGGACAGCCTTCCTCTTGGGGGAAATTCAGGTGCCTACAGCCCTGGGGCTGGGCTTTGTCCCTTCAGCATTGTTCAGAAGATTCTGTTTCAGAGTCTCATTTACAAGTTTTGAATCAAGTAAAGCACTGATCGTTTGGGAAGATGAGGCCAAATTTCTGTGGTGTGTTCCATCTTTGCCTCATCTGCATTCACATGCCCCCAGTTTGGGTAGACAAAGGGAACCTGGGGGAGTCTAAATGTCTCTTATTTGGGAATGCTGTCCTTTGAGTGGTCCATGGTACCAGAGCTGACAAGCGACAGCCTTCTCCCTGCTGGGCTGTTCCCCATCTGTGGCAACCACTGGCTCTCCTCCCAAAGAGTCAGGGCACAGGGCCACCCTTCCCCAGTGTAACAGGAGCCCCTGGGGCAAAGGATTCCTGCGACACAGCCCTCTGACTCCTCAGTTCCCTGCTCTTAGGAAAAGGCTCTTTTCCAGATCACACCTAGAGTTACTATTTAATCTTTAATGGGGTTGACCGAATCCAGACACAACACAGAGCAGATAATTAATCCCAGATCTACCCAGGATTTACCTGGCTTCATGGTCTGATTCCGGGGCCTCTGATTATGGAACGGACCACATGGCCACTAATCAGTAAGCACTGCATTCAGTGTGACAAGACAGTCACAGGTCCTGCTTTTTTGGAGGCGGCAGTCCAGTGGAGAAGGCAGACAAAAGATGGAGGTGTGGAGAGGGTTTGCAGGATGAGGGGGCAGGCAGCCGCGGTCAGCACTCAGCACTTATCTCTAAGACAGGGCAGGAGCACAGACACATAGAAAGAGTTTGCCAGGTGAGGAGATGTGGGGAGGGGCAATCCAGGAAGAAGGAATAGTATGTGCAGAAGGCCAGAGGGCCCCTGCTGTGTTCAGCTGGGGGATGCCCTTTAAGTGACTAAAGAAGAGAGACCAGGGTGGGGAAACGGGCAGGGCCCAGATCCTACAGGACCTTTTTGAGCAGTGGTTCTTAACGTGGGTGGGATGCTTTTGTCCCCCAGGGACATTTAACAAGGCTGTCATAACTTGTCACAGGTGTGTGTGTGATAAGGGGTGGGGTTGGGGAACCAATGAAGTTGCTCAGTCGTGTCCGACTCTGCAACCCCATGGACTGTAGCCTACCAGGCTCCTCCATCCATGGAATTTTCCAGACAAGAGTACTGGAATAGGTTGCCATTTCCTTTGCCAGGGGATCTTCCCAACTCAGGGATCGAACCCAGGTCTCCTGCATTACAGACAGACGTTTTACTGTCTGAGCCACCACTATGGGTATCTAGTGGGTGGAGACCCAGATGCTGCTAAATGTCCTACAGTGTATAGGATGCCCCGGCAACAAAGAATGACCCAGCCTGAAATGTCAGTAATGCTGAGCTTGAGAAACCTTTGTGTGGGACCACTTCAAGGGCTTAGTTCTTTAGTCTAAAGCCAGGGGGAAGCCATGATGGGATTTCACACTGGAGAGGAACAGGATCAAATTTATGTTTTAAAGCGATCACTCTGGCTGTTCCAAGGAAAGTATTGATAGTTTTAGACCCATTCATTCTTTAACTTGGGAATTTCCAGCCTCTGGGAATCCCCTCCTTGAGGGCTTAACTTTTTAACTGCCTTGTAGCCATCTGGGTCTTTACCACAGTAGGGAAACCAATTCAGATACTTAGGAACTGAGCAGGCCAGGGGCTTTCCACCAGGCATAATAGGCACTGCCCTAGAGATTATAAAATGTTTAAGGCCTGTGTGGCAGACAGAAAATGTCCCCAAAAATGTTTGTGTTCTAATTCCCAAACCAGTGAATGTGTTGCTGAATATGGCAAAACAGATTGTGATCAAGTTCAGGAACTTGATTGGGAAGATTATCCTCGGTTATTTGAATGAACCGATGAAATACAAGGGTCCTTGGAAGAGGGGCAAGAGGGTCAGCTCAGACATATGGTACCAGAGACAGAGGCCAAGGAGAGATTTGAAGAGGCTAGGCTGCTGGCTTTGAGGATGGAGGAAGGGAACCAAAACTCTAAAATAATGGATGTGTATACCACTAAATTAATGGTAATTTGTTAAAATAGCGACAGGGGGACTTCCCTGGTAGTCCAGTAGTTAAGAACCCACTTGTCAATGCAGGGAATGTGGGTTTAATCCCTGGAAATTAAGATCCCACAGGCCATGGGGCAACTAAGCCCATGTGCCTCATTTAAAAAGAAGTCTGCATGCTGCAACAAGACCTGATGCAGGCAAATAAACAAATAAATATTTAAAAAAATGCCAAACAGCAACAAGGAAGTAATGTAGGTTGGATAAAGTTGTAATTCTGAAATAAAAAAGAAAAATTGCATGATAGAAAGTAAATGTTATTTATTTAAAGGGCTTCCCAGGTGACTCTAGTGGTAAAGAATTCACCTGCCAACGCAGGAGATTCAAGGGACATGAATTTGATTATTGGATTGGGAAGATCTCCTGGAAAAGGAAATGGCAACCCACTCCAGTATTCTTGCCTGTAAAATCCCATGGACAGAGGAGCCTGGCAGGCTACAGTCCATGGAGTCGCAAAATAGTTGGACACAACTGAGCACATGCCACTTTATTGAAAATTTTATTTTATAGTATTTAATATAAAAGGTACAGAGTGAATATAACACACAACCAGATACACTTACCTAACTCAAGAAATCAAGCAGTTCTTATACAGCTGAAGCCCCTTGCATATCCACAAAATCTGAATCTCATTTCCTTCTCTTCCTTCCAGAGGTAATCCATATTCTAAAATTGGTATTTATTACCCCCATACATTTTTTGTACCTGCATCTCCAAACACTATGTAGTACTGCTTTGCATGCTATTTTATATACTTGACATCATAATGCTTGTATTCTTAAGCAACTTAATTTTTGTATCTAACACGTTTTGATAACTGTTTTGGTTGATGGATATAGTGATTGCATATTACCCTATTGTATGAATAGGTCATAATTTGTTCTGCTGATAAACATTTAAGTTGTTATCAGTTTCAGCTATTATAAACAATGTGGCCATAAACATTTTTTGTGCCTGTGTTTTGGTGCACTTCTGTAAGGGTTTCTCTAGAATTGATTTCCTAGGAGTGAAACCAGAGATCTTGGATAACCAGCTTCATTAGGCAGTTCCAAACTGCTCTTCAAAGAGGTCAGGCCAATCTATACTCTACCGGCAAAGCATAGACTTGGTGGTGATGGTAGTATTGGTAGTCTGTAAAAGTTTTATTGATATGACAGGTGTAAAATGGTATTTTATTGTATTTTAAACTTTTATTTTCTGGATTCTTATGAAATTGAGTATCTTTTTCTATGTTTATAGATCTACTCTGTTTCTTTCTTTGTGAATTGCTTTTTCATCTTTTTGCCTATTTTCCCATAGAGCTTTCTATTATTAGTTTGTAAAAAAATTTTATGTTATTTTGTATACTAATCCTCTGAAGCTAGATATGTTGTAATCATCTTCTCCAACTTTGTGGTTTGTGTTTCCATGATTACATGTGTCTACTGAGGTGGGGTATCACCTTACTCTAAGGCAGCTACAAACCCTGTAGGGCCCTGATCTCTTACTTTTTGTCAAGAGTCAGCTGATGCAGATTGTAGAGAGTTGCTCCATAAAATGATTTTCAAAGATGAAGAGGATCTTCTGGACATGCTCTGATTTATTAACATAATTTATTATGAAATGATATACACATATTTATTTAAACCAGAGATCACAAACTTCATGCCTGTAGGGAGCCAGGTGAGTGACATAAAAGATTAAAATGGGCTGGGTAGGACGAGTGGTCCTCAAAGGCACTTATTTGAGGCTGCCCATGGGCTTCCCTGATGGCTTAGTCAATAGGGAACCCCCTACTGTAACCTATGAAGTAGGTTACAGTATTATACTCATCTTACAGATAAGGAAATCTTAGGTTTGGAGAGCATAAGCAACTTACCCAAAGTCACATGACTAGAAAGTAAAAGAGCCAAGCTTCAAAAGAATCCTAAGGGCTGTTAGCCTCTAGCATTTTTAACTATGATGCTACAATAATCATCAGGGTATAAGAAATAGTTGACATTTCTCTTAGCTCTGTGATAAGAAGCATGGCAGTGGAAGCAAGAATTTAACTGGCAGCTGGTATGGGACCTCAGTGATGGGGAATGTTAGCTCACAGTGAGGACTGTAGCAAACGGGAGAGGAAAGACCTGTTACCTGGGTCCTCCATTCCAGCTGCCTAATGTCAGCAGGAAACGCAGACCAAGTGTTGACAGATCTTTTTTTTCCCCAAGAAAAGCTGAAAATCCAGATTTTAATGGGAATGGTAATTGATTTTTAAGTATTGGCTATTTATCAAATAATTTTATAATAATTCTCAGGCCAAATAAAACAATGTGCACTGAAACTTTTGATTTAGCCCAGAATAAATTGTTTACAGCCTGAACTACTTTTGTGAGTAACCAGTTCCATAAGAATCATATGAAATAACATTTCCTTCTACTTGCACTAAATAACATCAGTGAAGTAACAAGTATCTCCCTGTATTATGATGCTTACAAATTTGGAGTCTCCAATACAGTCTCACAGACTTCAATCATATCTTACATGTATCATCCTCTTTCTAGACAGAAGTTGCAACTGATGAAATTAGTCGCAGAACCTGAAACTGATGGTCCTGATATTGACTAGCTTTCCACTGAACTTTATGAAAATGATTGATTGATTTTTTTTTTCTCTTAGACCACGGCAAGTGTCTTGATGTTGTAATTTACTTGACACTACTGCAGCATTGATGGTGTAACACTGTGTACTTACAAGTTAGATTAGGCTTCAATTCTAGGGGCAGTCTGTACCCCAGGGTGTCAGCTAGTGCTGATCAGAAAGGCCATCCTCCAAGGTGGCCCCTATGTGTGCTTGAGTAATTTATACCTTGATCCACAGCAGACACTGCCAATCAGCACAGTGAATATCCGAAATGGATTTGATGTGATGGAATTAGTGCCTTGGTAATTAGCATGAAGAATGATAGAAAAAGGCTCTCGCTGACAAAGTTAAAGATAGTCAAGGTATGTGAATAAGTTAAAATATTTTAGAGGTGCTCCTCATGCTTGCCTGAGCAGAGTATAAGAGCCTAGCATAAACCTATGAATTCAGGTGCCAAACACTTGGTCCGGAGCTGTTCTTGTCTCCAAATGTAGCTCTAGGAGGATTCTGGTTGTGTGGCGCTGCTACCATGAAGATAGTAAAATCGTGTCTCTGAAATGTTTTTGCTTCTGCCTCCATCAACATGCCAAGTAGTGGTTGGAACACTGAAAGGACAAGAGCTGGAAGTTTATGAAACCCATGGAGCCAGTTGCATGAAATATTCTGTGCCTAATTGTTTGTGAATGTTTGTTTTACAAATATCTATCTAGCGGGTTGAGGGGGTTTGGCCTTCCCAGGTGGCTCAGTGGTAAAGAATCTGCCTGCCAATGTAGGAGATGCAGGTTTGATCCCTGGGTTAGGAAGATTCCCTGGAGGGGGAAATGGCAACCCACTCCATAAATCTTACCTGGAAAACCCCACTGACAATTATAGAATCCCATAATTCTACCAGGGAAAATCCCCTGGTAGGCTGCAGTCCTTGGAGTCACAAAGAATCAGACAAAACTGGGCTACTGAACACACATGTACACACACACGTATGGGGGGTACATTTTGGTCTAAGATTTGCTTTCGTTATAACTTAATAGCCAAATAATGAGTGAGCAGCTGATTCTCACCCACTTCCAAAAGTCTGGGCTACTTGTGGACTGAAACAGTCTTTGGTCAGTTCCCAACAATAGGAAAATGGAGCCAGACCTCAGGGATGAGAGGTGGTAACTGAAGGCCTCGGGAGAATGCATGCTATCATCCTTTCTTCCCGTACTCTCCACGCTGCTGCCGCCCATGGGCCTTTGAGACCAAACTGGAGATGCCTCTTTTCTCTTCTCTCCCCTAGCCTTGGAGGTTGCCTGTGAGGTCTGAGAATGTGCCGGTAGAATCAAATAGTTCCCATAAGTCTGGCCCCTCCCAAAAAGGAAACACACAGAAAAACTGGGCTGCAGAGAACCAGCCCTGTGGAATGCTCGCCATCGCCAGTGAACATTTTAATCTCAAGTCTGAATTAGTCACAGCAGTGGCTTTTCAGTATGTGTATTTTTTGAAAGAATCCTCCACACTGTGCTGGATTACAGAAGCTTATAGACATGTTCCTTGCTCTTAAAAGGTTAACAGGATATCTTTCTGTTTTATAAATAGATTGATAAATATGATAAAGCTCTCCTTATATGATCACCACAGCACAAACCAATTCTTCCCTTGTAGAATCTCCTGTGGTTTTCCTTTTTCTTTAAGTCCATTCCTTTGTCTGCAAAATCTTGACTTCATAAATCTTTCTCTTTTCCTCTTTGTTTTTTCCTGCCCTACAAAGCTTCCTGTGGTTTTCCTTCAAACTTCAGCCTCCATCATTTCTTAAGGTTTTACTCACTCTCTGGCCCGAATGTTAATCTTTGAAATTACACTCAATGCAGGGACTCTCTCCTGTTCTCAAAGAGATGAGTGTCACTGGATTCCCAAAACATTCCTCTGGATAGATATCTTTTCTCCTCAACTACATTTTAGCCCTATCAAGGACAGAGTCTATTTTTAGCTTCTTTTGTATCTCTCTGCCTTACAGCACCTGCTCTACAAATAAATTCTCAGTAGACCATCACTTCTTTCTCCTTCTGGAAGATGTATCTGTAAATGTATGATTCTAGGTAGTGGAGATGGAAAGCTATAGATCTGGGTGGGGGGGCACCATTATCATAGATTACATTTTTTAGCATTTATTAATCTAGCAGTTCTCTTCATCATCATAGAAAAATCCTATAAAGTAGTTATAAAAGCTATTATTATACCCAATAACCAGTGAAAAAATTGCAACACAATGAAGTTTAGTAATTTGTCCAGGGTCAGGAGGAGCCCTACACTGAGGGCAATCCCAAACACTGCAAAATGATCTGGTAGAAGACAGGAAAAGGTTGTATGGGGATGGGGGTGGGGTTGCTTCTCAGCAAGACTATAAAGTAAGACCTCTTAACTGGTTTGGTAGTTCAAATATATATTCACAAATTCCTTCAGAGTGTGGAGAAAAAATACCTCCCCTTGAGTATGGGTTGGCCTGCTTATAGGAATAGCAAATGGCAGGAGTGACAATGTTTGGCCCTTGAGATGAGGTTATAAGAGACATTGTGGCTTCTTTCTTGCTCTCTCTCCTGCTCACTTGCTCTGGAGGAAACCAGCTGCCATGTTGTGAGGATACTCACTCAGGCAGCCCAATGGAGAGGCCCATGTAACAAGGAATGGAGGCCTTCTGCCCCCAGCCTATGAACAAACCATATTGGAAGCAGATTCTCTAGCCCTAGTCAAGCCTTCAGAAGATAGCATCCCATCTGACTTCTTGACTGCAAAATCAAGAGACCCTGAGCCAAGTCACTTGGCTAGACCTCTCCTCAATATCCATTCAACCTGTGAGATGATAAATGTTAGCTGTATTACACTGCTTAGTTTTGGGATAATTTGTTATACAGCATTTGATAACCAATGTGACTAAGTTAACCTCTAAGTAAGTAGTTCTTACTCTTTGGTGAGGTATCAGGAATCCCTTTGAGAATCTCATAAGAGCTATGAACCATCTCAGAAAAATGCACAGACACAGAAACACAGTTTCTCAAAGATCATATATTCTGATAAAGCCCATTCAAAGATCTCAGGTTAAAAATTCCTTCTCTAAATACTAGAATAGTCCAAATATAAATTCTTTCCCACTAAATCCTTTTCCTATGGATGACTAATTTAAAACATTAAAAAAAAATTCTTACCCTCAGTTTATTTTTTCCTTGAGATGGAAGAATTGGTTAAGGAAGAACTCTCCCCACCCCTCATCCCTGCCCCTCACCCTAACCCAATTCCCCAGGCTCTTTCAACCCAGCACATTCCAGAAAGCAAAGGGGTCAATCTAAGTTTTCTCATGGTTCTATTTTTGTGACTCAATTCTTTTGGAAGAGAGAGGGTAACTGGTAAGATTTCCAGAGAAGTCAAACAGTAGTTGCTAGAAATACAGGAAGGAAGTATGTTCTTGAAAGATTAAAGCTCCAGGGCTCAGAACTAAATGAGTTGGCCGGTTTGTATTCTCAGGACACATTGGAGATTTGGCGAAAATCCTACTGAGCTCACTCTTCATCTACTTGAGCACCCCACTCTGTGTTTTCACATATACCCATCTCCAGGCTGACATCACTTGCTCAAAGGAGAACCATAGTTATTCTTCTCCATTTTCTATCTGGGAAAATAAAGACTTCAAAAGGGACACAGACACAGGAGGAAGAGCAATTAAACTTCCTCTATGAGGTCAGTATCTGCTGAATCCCTGGAGGCCATGATTTCCGATCAAACAGTAATTGTGGCTCTGATTCACTTCTGCTTTAGGGACCCAGAATGGTTTTTTATTCTATTCATGGACGCATATCTCTGGGCTGCAGAAATGTGCATAATGCAATGCAAGAAATATAACCCAGGAAGTGAGAGGGAGCTTTGCGGGCACCATGGTATGTTCATTTGGGGCAAATTAAGGCAACCCCATAGGGTTTGGGTGTATGGCAGTGATCCCCAATCTTTTTGGCACCAGGACCCAGTTTCGTGGTAGACAATTTTTCCACAGACCAGGGATCAGGGGGATGGTTTGGGAATGATTCAAGCACAGTAAATTTGTTGTGCATTTTAATCTAATGCTGCCACTGATCAGACAGGAGGTTGCACGGCCCAGAGGCTGGGGACCCCTGAGTGGAACTGGAACTCTGGAGAAGTCTGGGTTGGGAGATATTTAGTAGTTAAAATGTGAGGATAAAAGAGCTTGCTCATTGAGAATAAAACTCTGAAAGCTTATGGGTTGGAGAGGAATAGAAGCCCACTGAAGAGTGGGAGGAATGGTTATGAAGCTGGTGAGAAAAACTGACAGAGAGAAAAATGTGAGAGAAATCAATGGTGAAGGGAGTTTAAAGATAGAGAGAAAGTAGTTTCGCATGTGAGCAGATGGGTTAGGGAAGTGACAGTTGAAGCACGTCAATCATTTTTAGCATGAATAGGGGCTCACTGATGGTCTTTGAAAGAGTATATCAGTGGAACAGAGGAGACAGAAGCCAATACAAGTAGGCTGAGGAGTGAATGAGCTGAGAAATTGGCTCACATAAATATGGCTGAACAGAGTCACCCAAGATTTGAAACCAGAATGGGCAGAGATTTCTGTCAGCTCTTATTGAGGGCAGCTGGAAGACTGTAGTGAAAGGACCATATTCACTTTGCTGTTTGTTCATAAAATCTACCTTCACTCAGACTTCTCAGGTGGTGCTAGTGGTAAAGAACCCGCCTGCCAATGCAGGAGACACAAGAGACTTGGGTTCGATCCCTGGGTTGGGAAGATCTCTTGGAGGAAGAAATGGCAACCCACTCCAGTGTTCTGCCTGGAGAATCCCCATGGCCGGAGGAGCCTGGTGGCTTTATAGGCCATGGGGTCACACAGAGTCGGACACGACTGAAGTGACTGAGCACACACATACTTTTACTCAATGAATAAAATCATGTTTTTAATAAACTGAAGGAGCTCTCTAGAGATATAAATTTTGGTATAGAGAAGATTTGGCTGAATGAACAAAAGCCATCTGCCCAAATTAGAGCTATCTGAAGAAAAAGCCTTGCCGGGTAGTGACACACAAGAAATTGATCAGGAACCAAGGAACTGAAGGGGACAGGGTAGTGAGGGAGCCACAAGTAATCCAAAGGTCAGGGCGGGAGATAAGATGGCCTCTACTGCCTTGTCTGAATGCAATAACCGCTGAGGCTCAGCCTCTCTGAATAATCAACCCTGGTCTTAGATGTAGCTAGAGGACAAAGTTCTGCGAAATCCCACGGACAGAGGAGGCTGGTAGGCTACAGTCCATGGGGTCAAAAAGAGTCTGACACAACTGAACAACTAACACTTATACTTACTTAGAGGGCAAAGAGGAGACTGATAAGTCGCAACAGACAATTCTAGGACTTAGATTCAGGACATAGGCATCATGGGATTTGTAATATTATTTTGTTTCAAATAAATTGATTTCCTGTGTGTTTTAACAAATAATTTGGTATCTTTCTAGCTTTAAAAAAAAAATGAGTACAGACAACATTTTCTAAGTTTTTCCAGGCCGCTGGCCAGGGCTGCCCTAAGACTCCTGCTGTGTTTCTCTGTGCTTCTCGAAGGCCTCCCCCCGCCTCTAAGACTGTGTTACTTTGACAACCTGTCCAGGGAGTCTGTCCCCTGAAGACTCTAGTTGCATGTGATCCCATGCCCAACGGCAGAGCCCAGTCTGCTCTCAGCCTGCCTTCAGGCTTAGGTAGCACTCCTAGGGCCTCAGGCCCCACAGGACTTGCTGGTGAAGTCAGACCCTGCTCTACTGCAGACGGCCTGCCTCTAGGCCTCTGCCTTGTCCCTGTACCTGCTGCTGCCGCCGAGCTGGTGTCTCCTGCCGGGACATCTGTTGTGTTATATAGGCTAGACAGAGGAAATGTGAGAGCCAGCACCAATTTTCAGGAAGTAAGGCTAGAAGCCTACAACTTTTTTGGGGTGTACTCTGCCTCACAAAACCTCAGCTGGCTGCCTGCTGTATCCACAGAAACCTCCACTAAAATTCAGGAAGAGAAGTAGGCAGAGAAAAATTTCTTGTTGAGCATTTGGTGACCACCAGACATAAGAAGAGTAACAATCTAATATGCAAATGATGATGATTGTTATGAGCCCAGAAACTCTTCCTGTCAAAAAAGTCTAGCTTGGAAGATGGAGTGGAAACTTGGCCGCACAACTGTGTCCCGTGGTCACACAGGACAGTCTCATGGGCAGCTCTCTTGCTGGGGGTCCAGAAGAGTGGAGCCAGCCTCTCGTTTGATTACTGGAGGCACTGGCTTCTTCAATGTCACAATAAAGCAAAAACTTGGACTTTGAAAACTGGAAGGCAGCCCTGACTCGTTTTGCTGAACTTAAAACCATGTGTCTTATTTGGGGACTGGGTCTGACTATGGAAAGTCCTTAATGCCTTTGGTGGCATTTTCCCTTGAGAAATTTTCTGCCACAATTGCTGTGAAACTGGACCCTCAGCTGGAAAAGGGCCTCCTAATAGCCCAGTCACCTTGAGTCAGCTATCACAGCACCCTGAGATCCCACCCGCTGCCTTCTGGATCTGCCACCTCCTAGGACCTGAAGTTTAGTCCCACTCCTAATGCCTACCAAGCAAGCTTCTGGGAAAATTATGTGAAACAATGATTTTATTGTTTTTTTGTTTAAAATAACATATATTCATTATAAAAAGTAATATAGAAAAAAGTACAATAAAAATAGTAAAAAAAACCTCACTATGAATCCTATAACTATTCCCAACATTTATAAAACATCAGAGACTCTGTTGTGTGTATGTGGATAAATAAAATAACTAAAAGAATTTTAAAAATGGGTTATACTCTGCACACCATTTTAGATGAAAAAATATTTAGCATTGTTTTACTTGAATTTAATGGTAGAGGGAATTGAAGCAAAACTTAGGAATGACTAAACTGGTTGCTTCTTCACCACAAGTTAACAGGCTCATTCTCTTAGAATTAAAAACAGAATGAAAAACATTAAAAGACTAATTTGCTGTGCTTTAAAAAAAAGGGGGGGGAAGTTTCAATTTTAAGTATTTAGTATTTAGTATCTATTGATTTTCTGCTTGAATGATGAGGAATTTCCCATACTTACACTTTTGAGCATATCTAACTCTATCTCTTGACCTTTATCATATTCCCTTGTTGATGTTTATTTACCTCACTTAATTTTGTTCTCTAAATGTACTTCTTGCTGTTGTTTAGTTTTGGCTTTATATTTAATGGACTCAGTGCTACCTTCTATGTTACCCCATTGTTAAGTGTTCAGTTGTGTCCTCTCCAAAAAGGTATGTTTGTGTCCTAATTCCTAGTACCTCAGCATGTGACCAATTGGAAAACAGAGTGTTTACAGAAAGTGAAGAACTAAAGAGCCTCTTGCTGAAAGTGAAAGAGGAGAGTGAAAAAGTTGGCTTAAAGCTCAACATTCAGAAAACTAAGATCATGGCATCCAGTCCCATCACTTCATGGCAGATAGATGGGGAAACAGTGGCTGACTTCCAGAATCACTGCAGATGGTGATTGCAGCCATGAAATTAGAAGATGCTTACTCCTTGGAAGGAAAGTTATGACCAACCTAGGCAGCATATTGAAAAGCAGAGATGTTACTTTGCCAACAAAGGTCTGTAGAGTCAAGGCTATGGTTTTTCCAATAATCGTGTATGGATGTGAGAGTTGGACTGTAAAGAAATCTGAGCGCCGAAGAATTGATGATTTTGAGCTGGTGGTGTTGGAGAAGACTCTTGAGAGTCTCTTGGACAGCAAGGAGATCTAACCAGTCCATCCTAAAGGAGATCAGTCCTGGGTACTCATTGGAAGGACTGATGTTGAAGCTGAAACTCCAACACTTTGGCCACATGATGCGAAGAGCTGACTCATTGGAAAAGACCCTGATGCTGGGAAAGATTGAGGGCAGGAGGAGAAGGGGACGACAGAGGATGAGATGGCTGGATGGCATCATTGACTCAATGGCTATGGGTTTGGGTGGACTCTGGCAGTTGGTGATGGACAGGGAGGCCTGGCGTGCTGCGGTTCATGGGGTCGCAAAGAGTTGGATGTGACTGAGCGACTGAACTGAACTGAGGGGTGATCAAATTAAAATGAAGTCATTAGAGTAGGCTTTAATCCAATATGACTGGTGTCCTTTTTTTTTTTTTTACTTTCCCATTTTTTATTGAGTGAAATCCTTCTCTACATCCCATTGTCTCCCATTCACTTTCTTCCTTCTTTAATGAACACATTTACTCCATCAATAATCATTTCTCTTTCACTTACTTGGTCTTACAGCCCCCACCACCTAAGAACCTACAACCCAAGATAGAAATAAGATCTTGTACACAAGTAACTGGAATTCCTAAATAACAATGCATGCTAAGTCACTTCAGCCATGTCCGACTCTTTGCAACCCCATTAACTGCAGCACACCAGGCTTCCCTGTCCTTCACCATCTCCCAGAGTTTTCTCAAACTTATGTCCACTGAGTCAATGCTACCATCCAACCATCTCATCTCTTGTTTTCCCCTTCTTCTCCTGCCTTCAATCTTTCCCAGCATCAGGGTCTTTTCCAATGAGCCAGCTCTTCGCATCACGTAGCCAAAATTGGAGCTTCAGCTTCAGCCTGTCAGGTTCCTCTGTCCAAGGGATTCTCCAGGCAAGATTATTGAAGTGGGTTGTCACTCCCTTCTCCAGGGGATCATCCCAACCCAGGAACCGAACCTGAGTCTCTTATGTCTCCTGCATTGGCAGGTGGATTCTTTCCCACTAGCGCCACCTGAGAAAATCCAGCTGGGACTGGGACTTCAACACTTCAGGTCCAGGATTCTTTCCACAACAGCATCTTTCCTCTCTGACCCTCACTTTCCAGGGGAAAGGACTAATATGGGAGAAGGAGCCTTCAATGGAAGAGCCATGATACCTGCAAGCATAGCATCCCTCTCTGAAGCAAAACCCAGGTGTGCTTCTAAGATAAACACAAACTTGAGGGCCTAAATCGTGTGCCCTACCATCTGGCCAGATTTCAGAAAAGCCAGGCAGCCAGGCTCACCTCCCTGCACCCTGTTACTGCCCCCAGTTGTGGAGGAAAACAAGGCTGTGAGCTCTGGATTTGCACAAAAGGGCTGAGGAGACTCCAGACTTACAGGAAAGAATCAGTGGTGGCTTCTCAGCTGTGCCTGGAAGTCTGACCTGGGCCCTGAGACTTGAGTCAAGGGCTAGGCTCCTAAGGGCTGGTGTCCTTATACAAGGGGACATTTGAACCTAGACCTGCACAGAGGGAAGACTACAGAAAGAGATGTAGGGAGAGCACCGTGTGAAGATTGGAGTTATACTGCCCCAAACCAAAGTATGTCTGTTACTAAAAGAAGCTGGAAGAAGCAAGGAAGGATCCTTCCTTAGCTCCTTCAGAGGGAGCATGGCCTGGCCCTTGCCTTGATTTCAGAATTCTAGAACAATGCACAATATTGTTCTAAGCCATCCAATTTGTGGTGTTTTGTTATGGCAGCCCTAGGAAACGAATGCACCTAGGTTCTATATTCTAGAATTTATTTTCACTCATTGCTTGATTGAATAGATTTCATTTAAAAGTTGTTTTTCTGTAAGTTTCCTGAGCACTTTATTCCCTAAAGTTTTTGCATGCCTAAGAATGTTTGTCTATTGTCCAAGTTACCTGAGGGATAACTTGGCATGTTCCCAATCCTTGAATCATATTTTCTTTCCTTCAGACTTTTCTAGATGTTGGTCTTCTGTCTGACCATCCACATGAAACTTTCTTTATTGCTAATGTTTTATAACTTCTGTAGGATATATTTTGATGTTGAAGAGTCTATACCAATTTTGCTTGCAATGTATCAGTATATGCCCTTTTGATTTGTAGGTTTAAGTCATCATTGTTTCAAGAAAGTTCTCATCTATTTTATTTTTGAAAATAATTTATATTTAATTCCTTGTATTTTCCTTCTTCAGAAATGCCAAGGATCCCTATTGGTCTTCTATAACAAGCAGTTTACTCTAGAAACATGAGCAACTCTTGCTTTTTTGTTGTTGTTGTTCATTTTGTTTAATTTCCTGGATTCTTTCCAGTATGGTTCCAACTGCTCAGTCAGTTATTTGCATTCTATGTCCTGTTGCATCTAATGTGGTTTCCATCTCTATTGAGTCTTACTTTTCCATTCTTATCCTACATCTACTAGCTTGCTTTTAACCTTTTTCTTTCATTTTTAAAATCACTTCTTCGAATTCTTATGTCTTTTCTTTGGGGTCTTTTTCTAGAAAGGTGTGTTAGCTGAAATTTCTTTGGGAATATAGAAAATTTATCGTAATATCTCTTCTGTTTTCTTGGGTAATTCCTCTTGTGATATTTATTTTTTAAGTAGCTTTTGTGTGTATTCCCTTTCTCTACAATTTCTATGTGTAAATCCCATTAAATTTTTTTAAGTAGGTTTTTTTTTTGGTGTGGATCATTTTTTTAAGCCTTTATTGAATTTGTTATGATATTATTTTGTTTTATGTTTTTGGTTTTTTGGTCATGAGACATATGGGATCTTTACTCCCTGATCAGGGATTGAACCCATGACCCCTGCACTGGAAGCTCGAAATCTTAACCACTGGACTGCCAGGGAAGTGTCTGTGGTTTCTTTTTTTTTTTTTTTTTTTTTTTTTTTTT